>VZRW01000717.1:0-22413 GCA_013398125.1 Aegotheles bennettii
AAAACAAACTCTGTCTCTGAGCCTCAGCTTGCCCTGGCTGTAAAAACCAAGATAGTGAGGAAGACAAGAGTCTTAGTTTAACGGAAAAAAAAAAAAAAAAANAAAAAAAAAAAAGAGAACGGATATTTTAAAAAACTCAGTCATTTCAGTTTTCCAGATTGTGAAAGTGGTATTTGCCGGTAAGAATTGCTCCCACTATCTTTTTTCAAGTTAGTCATATAAAAAGTATCACTGGTATGAGTAAATGTCTGAGAGTTCAGTCTTGATGAAAATAATGACCAATACCAGTTAAAGCTCTTCCATTTTCAGCAAGTTAAATTGGGTAAGATCACAGCTTACTATTTGGTTTGTCAGAACTTTTCAATACAGTCAGCAGGATCAGTCAGCATTTACCAAATTAAAAAATATATTTGCATGTGCCACTTTGCCATCTAGATGGATAAATCTGCCCACAAACCCCTTTTCATCTCTTCCTAGGAGGGGAAAAAAAAACCCAACAAACTGTTCCAAATGGTCCTCTTCCATGCAATTTATGATACAGCACTCATCTTTGTTACTATGTAGGAAAGTTCTGTACCGTGAAGTCAGTGATCTTCAAACTGCATGAAACTTGAGCTTCCTGTTTCAGGAAGGAAACTTGAAATTGCATGTGTTCTGACCTGTAAAATATTGAGTGATTTATTCAGCAGTGCTGATGAACAATATTCCTGATCCATTTCTTTGTTGGTTGCTTATTTAAATTGATAAATTATTTCTGTTAAATTATAACTTACTGAGGTATTTATGTCAAAATCTTGAAAAGTTATTTTTTTGTGAAAGTCAGGTACAGGCAAAACAGTACACGTTCATCTCTGCTAAGTATCAACTAAACCCATATATGTCTATAAGGAAGTAAAGATGCTTTCATCGCAATACCAGTTTGTAATTAGTGCATGAACCTATCCTGAAAAGTATGACCTCAAATAAAGACCAGGCACTGATTTGCTCTGCATGTCTTTTATGATAGAAGAAACATAGCTTGGCCATGAAAAGGAAAACTAGTTTAAATAAGTAATGGATTGCTGAATTTTCATGTTTTGTTTGCTCTTCCTCTGATATGTTACCATCTGGAGATTTTCTCATGGTGTGTTTCTCATCTCACACTGTGTATGCACATTTTGCCATGTTTGCTATTTAAATTTTAAGCCAATGATTCTGAAAAATTTCAAATTTGCAGAAACATTCCATATTCATTTCCATTTTAGAAAAATCACAAATATTTAAATTCTTTTGAGACTCCTTTAATTTTACATTTTTATCAGAGAGGAATAATACTATTTTGTATAGGAAAATTGCTTACTTTATATGTTTCTTAATTTGGAAAAAGCAAAATGTCACATTATATTGCACAGATTTATCAAACTGTCAAGTGTTAACACTTGTCTGAAAAAATAAATTAATTGCTAAACAGGAGAAGATTATTCAATGTATTCTCAATGTGGGGCAATAGAAATTAATGGGGTGTTTGATATTCATTTCTGTGTAAGAAAAATAGAGTCACTTATAAGCAGGTTTAACGTCTCAGTGAAAATTGTGTCTGTTTGACCTAAGATGGATAATGCTTTTGTCTTTAGATGAAACTATCACTTTTATTTCAATATGTTACTGTTTAACTTTTCAAAATTGCAAATTCAGAGCTCAGGTTAACAGAATTCAATTCTATGTTGATGAAGACAATTGTAATATTCCTATATATCACTGCAAAAAAATATTTTAATTGTGATGGATAATAATTTTAAAGTTCCTTGTTTTCTTTAGCATTATGGATTTTAATAGGTTACGTGATAAAAGCTCATCTCTACATACACTAAGGAGCATAGAGGCAATGGCAGGAGGGGAAGCCCAAAAAAATACCCTGGCCCAGCTATCCCTAGGCTCATTATAGATGCCATTAGCCCATCAAAGACCCACCTTCACAAGCCAGAGAAGCAGGGGAGAACAGCTATAGGTGGGAAAGGATGTTTTATCTGGGCCCAACCCAGGGCCGTACAAGGAGACCCTCAGCACCAGTGTCTGGGTATGGAGGACAGGGGAGTCCTTGTCAACACCATGTGTGTATGTGTGTATGCAATGGTCTGTACCAGAAGCTTGAGTGAGTTTGTAGCCTTGTGGATTGCATGTGCCAGTGCCAGCAGCTGGGGAGACTGGTATTTAGGTGCAGCTGCTGGGCAGGCTGTGGGTCTGAACCAGGCTGTTGGAAGGACTCAACTCATACATATGTGTATGTATATTGTCACTCACAGACACTCATCTTACTCAGCCAGAGAGAGGAGCAGGATGAGGCTGTTGCTACTGTCTGTATTCGTGTGAGTGTTCTTAGTGTCTGTCTGTGATCCATGTGGCCATCTCTCTCTATGTGTGTACACGTGGTTTATGTTCTTTGTGTGTATGTGACTTCTGGGAACTCATCTTCAGCCTTCCTACTGATTTGAGTTGGACAAATGGAACTGCTTCACCCTGGCTTGTTGGGTGACATGAGTCTGACATGAGCCTCTAACACTTTTTCTAATATCCAGTCTGGTTACAAATTAGATACTGATTTTTTTTAACTAAAGTGGTTATAGTAGGTTGTAGTAGGTAGGTTATTGTAACCGAAATAGGTAGTAGGTTATAGTAACTGAAGTAGGCTATAGTGGTTAAGATGGTGGGTTTGTTTTAAGCTAACAGAAATCTTTCTTTACAGAGTACTGAAAGAGAAATACAGAATCCAGAACCTTCTCTGTATTACCCTTTCCATTAGAGTTCAATCTTGTTAGGCCTTCTCTTATGACTGTGTAAATGATATTTTATTACTATTGTATTTTATAATTTGTCCTTCACTTTAGATGGATAAACTAATGTGCAGTTGTCTAGACATATGTATACAGTTCTACATTTATAAATATGGGTCTGTAAACTATGTTAGCAGCTAGATAAATCTCTCACTAGTAGAGACTATATACACTGGGATATGTCCACTGAAGAGAAGCTTGTACTTCCAGAGTGAAGACTAATAAAACTAATATAGTAAAAAAAACAACAGAAAAGGAAATACGGTGTATAATTTAGTCTTTTTACCCTTATCCATAAACAATTATTTCTGGCAAAATAATAATTCTTTGTCTGTAATAATACACCTAAAATTCAGTTATTAAATTGCATGTTTTCAAACTCTTGCACAATGTTGTTCACTTACATTTCTTTACTAGTATTTATCTCTTTAGATCCTTGACCCAATTTGCCAATTTATTTTTGACACACTGTGATATCTATCTCTTTGCTATGTGAAAAGTTTGACTTTCTTGAATTTACCAGGCAGGTTGTTGAATGTTCTTTTGTGCTTTTGACTCAAGAGACACGACAGGCTCTGTGCATTTTAGTGCTGCCTTAGAGAATACATGTTTTTTTCACTCTGCAGTTGTTCTTCCATGTGTCATTATTTCCGTTTGTCTTTGATTCATCTGCCTTTTAAGCAATGTAATTAGCCTTTCTCTGTTATTTGCACTCTTCTTTTCTTGCTAAACTCTCTTCAGTAAGCAAACTTCTGGTAGACACCAGAGTTAAGTGTGAATATTTGTTATTCAAAATTCATTAATCATAATTATTTATTAGTCAATAATTTTCATTCATAATTATTTGCACTTGATTTCCAGAATAAGGAAAGAAAATATCAGAAATTGAATTAGACAATCATTAGTTTATTTCAACAGAAAACATGTCATTCCATGAGAGGCCACTCAAAAGAAATCCAAGTTCAGTTTTTCTCACAATGGCATACAAGAAGATTCCCAGAAATAACACTTTGTATGGCTGCAATTAACGTATTCTGAGTGAAGGGAACTATTGGCAAGATATGAAAACTAATGGAACAAATCCCAGTTTGACTCATTTTCACTTACTTGTGTAACTTTCCAGACATGTTACCTGTAGGGAATGGAGAAAAAAATATTGAAAGAGAGTATAGACATATGAGGACATCAGTTAGGATCTGACTACAAGAATTTTGAAAAAAATCTACACAGAGAGTGTAATGTAGGGAGTGGGAGGGAGAAGTGCAGTATCAATGCTTCCTGCTTTTTGAGAAAATGAACAATAGTTTTTCCAGTTTTTTAAAAAAACAATAGTATTGAAAGAGCAGTACAGATATATCTTAAATAATTACAGACTCTCTAATTGGAACTTTTTGCTTCCCAATAAAGATGGTATCTATGAATAAAAAGAAATAAGCGTAAATTTGGTAGTGAGGTTGTCACTTGTCCTTTTATACTTGTCCTTTTATATCTGCCATAGTCATGTACTAACTGTCACATTCTTCCTTCCTGTCTATTATGTAATTAATGTTTGTCACCAGTGTGTCTTATAGTTTTCTATGTCTGCTTTTCTTGCTTTACTTACCTGATAGCTACCTGAAGCTCCTTATCTATGACTTGTAAATTAAACTAGAAAGGATACGGAAAACTGCACAAGGGAAACTGTATTATTATATATTTATTACATACTTGATTTATACTAATTAGTAAGACTTTGAGAGGCTTTGGAAAGCAGGATTTTAAAAGAGAAAAAGCAAAAAAAAAGCCTCTTGTTATGAAAGTTGCTATTAATGACATTGTTGGAAGGACTAAAGAAAGAAAATAAGCCATTTTTATTTTACATCCTCTAACAATATTTAATACACATAGAAACAGCAATAAAGTTAACTAACAAAGAAATAACCAAGAGTTTATAAAATCTAACAAGAGTTTATCTGAAATAACTAACATATAAGTATAAAACTTTTTAGAGGTTTTCGCACATCCAAACACAGAAAAATGTAAATTAGTTTCTCCAAGGGATAAAATACAGGACCAGCAAGACACATACAGTTGAGCTTCCACTAACATTCTCAAAATTAGGAGTGTGAAAGAAATGCAGATGAAGGGTGATATGAGAACAATTTTCAACGACTCAGACAATGTTGCTTTGGAAGTTTTTACACTGAGACCATAATGTTTTTGAAGGTTGCCTATCATAATTGACCCTTCTGTGGGATGGACTGAAATATCAAAATCCAGGTTTCTCTACAGCTGACTGGGAATTGTACCCTAGACTCCAGCTGATGATAGAAAAAGGAGTTGAAATGGGAATAAGCCTTCATCATGATAAAGAATGAAAATTACTACACAGAGAATTTTAATAAGAGAATAGTTCCTATAAGGCTTTACTAGAAATTTGGGAAAGGTAATCAGTCTAGGAGGCACCTTGTAAAAATGGGTCTTAAGTTACACCTTAATAAAAGAAAGACAGGCAAACTGATAAAGTACTGATACTGACTCATCTCATGATACACTCAGTCTTAGTACTTGCATTTGGCCAGAGATATCTCTCAGAAATATTACAGAAATCTGTTCTCTGATATATCAGGGGAAAGAAACTAGATCAGAGTCATTACAGAATCAGCAAGGAAAGCTCTACCTACTGAATCTGAAGAGTATTATGGACTACTCCTTACCGTTCAGAGTTTTTGTGCATCCTGAGAGACAAACTGTAAATTTGAGGAAGGGATTCTTTCAGAAAATTAGTTGTTATAATTATTTCTGCCTTAACTATGAAGGGCATAACTACTCCCATGAATGGAGCAGAGAACCAATAATCGATTTGATCCAAGGGAAGCATCCATTTGAAACTAATAATTCAAGACATCCTGAAAGTTATTATTAGTGTTACTATGGCCTTGCACTCAAATTTTAGCGTAGGAGTTCAGCACATTAACCAGCTGGGTACAGGACAGTACTACCATGGCTATACAGCTTCTAGATTTCTGGCTAGTTCCAGATGAGCTGTTGTACATCTTAGACCAGCTGTCTTTGACATGGGAGAAAGACTGTTTTGCTAGATCTGCTCTTTAGGTTAAGCATAAACGGAAACAGATTAATTCAGTTATGAGTGGAAAGCAGTTTTTAACAACAAGGGTCTGAGATTAGCATAAAAAAGGTTTTCCTGTATTGCATTTGGTATCTCTGAATGCTCGGTGTTACAGACTAAAGACATTTTTCTTTTGAGTCCACAGTATCCCTCAAAATGTTTTGGGTTATTGTGAAGTTTGAGACTACTACACCTCTATACACAAGGAATTCATACAAATGTTGGCTAACATTTAAATCTTGCTAATTAATTTTAAAATTCCTATTTAATACCTATGACTGATTGCTAAAGTAGCTAAAAAGTTGAAGAAATAGCAGTGCAATGTCCCTGAGGTCAAGAGATTTTTTTAACTCTTGCTTCTAAAGAAGCTCATTAGTCTTCATTCTATCAGTCTTTTTTACATTATTTAAACTCCCAATTAAAGAATTAATGTTACATCATATGCTTGTCAGAATATTCTTTTTTATTAGGTCATGTGGACACTTTGTATGTGAAATAATGGCTTACTACATTTTTCTCTAAAATTTCTGTCTCCTTATTACTTCAGCTGTGTCTTAATTCTAGTCATTATACTACAGTGAAACACGAATACACATATACCATGAATAATTTAGCTAGATTAATTTAGGTAGATTAATTAATTTAGGTAGATTAATTGTAAAGTTTGCTGCTGACAGCAATAAAACTAAATTATCAGTAATATTGAAGGATGATGAATGTGTTAGTAGTACTAATGAACTATACTGAACAACAGAAACAACCGTGCACATATGGAGTTATCACACAGAATACCCTGCTCATAGGATAATTCAGACAGGAAGGACCTTAGGAAGTGGTCGTGGCAGGATCAGATAGGAGGTCAGACATGGTTGCTCAGGGATTTCCTCATTTGAGGCCTGAAAACTTCCAAGGATGGAGACTACCTAATGCCTCTGGACAACGTGTTCTACTGTTTGACATTCTTCATGGTGAAAAAACAATGAGTTAGGTCTTCTGGAACCTCTTCTGTTTCAATTGGTCTCTCAGTCTCCTTTTCTGTGCCTACATAGAATAGAACTTTTTAGTTCAACTGGAAGGGACCTACAATGATCACCTAGTCTAACTACCTGGCCACTTCCACAATGACTGAAAGTTAAGTCATGTTATTAAGAATTCTGTCAAATGCCTCCTTTTAACGTACTGACAGGCATGGCACATCAACTGCTTCTCTAGGAAGCTTGTTCCAATGTTCGACCACGCTCTCAGTAAAGCTGTTTCCTAATGTGGTCTGAACTTCCCCTGGCACACCTTCAAACCATTCCCATGCCTCCTGTTGCTGGCTACCAGAAAGGATAGATCAGCATCTCCTTCTCTACCTCTCCTCCTCAGTCTTCTTTTCTCCAAACTAGATAAAATCAGAGTCCTCAGCTACTGCTCACAGGACATGTCTTCCATTCCTTTTTACCAACATCCTTTTTAAATTGTAGGGCCCAGAACTGCACACAATACTCAAACTAAGACTGGGATAATCAACTCATCTGACTGACTGTTTATGCTGTGTTTAATGCATCCCAGACCACAGTTTGCCCTCCTTGTTGCCAGGGTACACTGTTGACTAATATTGAGCCTACAGTTTCATTGAGTGTAGCTTATGCGGTTACTCTTAGGTGTATGAAATACACAAATTCTTTTTTATACTATTCAAGATTTCTGAAGTAATTTTATCATGTTATCAATGTCTAAGTCATAGAAATGTCTTAAAAGTCATGGTAGAATTCAGATTGAAGAATTCAACTCAAATCCCTTTCTTGAATATCTTGAGTATGACAACCCTGTTTGCACCCTTTCTCTTCGATTGGTTTCTGAATTTCTGTTAGACAGTTGAGCATGGACTGCATACAATATAACAAATACCTAGAAAAGGTATTTTTTTTTTAGTATGCCAGCCTAATTTTTGGCTTCCTTATCTGACATAACAATATTTTTATAATTGAAGTTTATATGCAAATACTGACAAATTAGTTCTCTTTACATAGAAAATATTGAAGATACAATTGTTGTGCACTTTTCAAATGTATTGTAAAATGATTCTAATATAAAATCACAACACACAATGTTTCACAATTTATTTTAAAAATAACTTTAAAAGCTGAATTTTATATTTCTCTTCTTTTAGAAATAATTTTAAAATATTTATTCTGTAAATTATTCTATTTAATGTATCAGTCTAAAGGAATTTATTTAATGTCTTTACTGTGTTCTACAGAAACTTTCACAAATACTGAGATTAGATTGTGTCTAAAACACAGATAAGAAGAGTAATATATGCTAAGGAACCAAGATACAGGTTGAAATAAGGAAGATTCATTTTCATAATTTTCTATTTCCCTTCCAACAGCGGAATTTTCTGCTGGACATAGTTCTTGTACATGCTACTGGTGGTAAATTTCCTTGTAAATTATCTGTCCCTGTACAATAGAAAATGCATATTATGAAGATATTTATTACCAAAATAGTTAGTGTCATAGTTTTGGCCAATAACTGGGTGGCGGATACTCTCTGCTATCCCATCACAACCATCCCAGGGGAAGAAAATGAGAGAATAAGGGAGAGAGACTTTGAAGATGAAAACAAACTAGAACAGTTTTAACAAACCAGAAAAATAATAACAATAGTAATAATAAAGATGATTAATTTTATATAAATATGTAAATATATTCAGATATATAAGTGAAAATGCAAATGTGAACCCTGTACTTTCTCAATGGTAATCATATCCAGACCAAAAAAGTTTTAAACTGGACTCAGCAGTAGATGGGGGAACCTGAGCACAGTGTCTCACCAACAGTCCACAAAAGCCTTAGAGCTGCCATTATAGCTTGCTCAAGAAGGCAGGGGAAGGCAACCTGTCTTTATGCACGATGTTCTTCTCCAGTGAGAAGACCAGATGTAGGAACACCAGCAGCATAGGGAAGGATGACAAGAGGCAATCCCAGTCCTGTCCGCACACCAGCCACAAAAGGGTTCTCTTAGGAACAATTTTATACTGAGCACCATAGGAAGGAATAATATGGTTAGTCTATTTGAGTCACATGACCCATTATCTCATTCCCATAAGCACAGCTGCTCCCCCTCATTGTAATTGCCATATAAGAAGTCTGGTAGCAGATGAGGCTGTTCTGGGCAATCTCAGATTAGTACAGAAAATTTTTATCTTGATGCTCTCAAATCAGGACAGTTAGTTACAACTAAGTTACTGCTTGTAGCATGTTAAATGTAACACTGTAAATAATTAGTAATATAAGTTTTTTATTGTAGAGGGACAGATTATTTGCCAGAAAATTTCTACTAGTTTCTATTTCAAATAATCTTATTTTAAAGTATGAAATAAAAGTGTGATTTCTATATCACAAAATTCATAGTAAGAATAATGAAAACACAGTATCACACTTCTGATGAATAGTTTTCCTGTTGTGTAATACATCAAAGGAAAATTGTATAGATCAGCACATAAAGCATATACAAAATGTAATAAAATCAATCTTTGCAAAGATATTTTTTTAACAATTGAACAGTAATTTTTTTATATAAACTGTATCTTATCAAGCATGTTTTAAAGGTTTTAGTAGATAAATTGTTGTATTAGAAATAACTGTCTTAGAGGAATTTATGACCTTAATATCTAGCAATCTCTGTCAAGACTTCCAAAACAAGGTGATGCTGCATTTAAAGTCAAGGGTTAAGCAAAGTTGAGAAAAATATTACTTAACCGAGTTACACAGAAGACAAAGGTTACTCTCTGAAAAGAAAATGAGCCTAAAGTGATAGATTTTAAAATGTTACTACCAGGTTGTTCCTGAAAGGTATTTAAACTTATCTGCTAAATAACTGCTTATATCGAGTAAGTTGACTGCATGTAAAAGCATTTTCTCAAATAATGTGTGACAGAAGTGAAAAATATACCCACGTTGATCTTTGGAAAGATCTATGAAGTTGGTTTAGGTCACATTTTCTACTACAGAAATTGAAGTGAAATTTTACAATTCATTAAAAATTAGTAACAGGAACTTGATATAAATATTTGTGCCTTGTATGAAAAAAGGTCACACATAAAAGCAAGGAAGCAGTCTTCTTTAGTCTAGTAGTGTATCTTCAGTTTTTTGCCTAAGAACATACAACTGTTCTAAATTCTACTTGAGCTAACAAGACATGTAAGGTAATTACAAAACAAGAAATAAGCTGAATGATTTTTAATCATTAAATTTTTCTAACACAACCCTAACAAGTTTCTCTTCACCAGCCTCCACTATACTTTTGCATATTTATGAATAAAGTCCCACAACATAATTAAGCTTGCTTCTGTTTACATATAAGCATATATAGAAAGAGGAATCTCATGAACTTTGAGATTTTGTCTGGATTAATAATGTATTCAGGTAGCTAAAAGCAATATCTGTAGACCTACATAACTTTCTAGACATTCATATGAGTGATAGAACTGGAATTAGAAGCATATCTTTTTGTTCTTTAACCTTTGTATTACCAGTTCTGCCTATCTTTTTTAATGAATTTGTAACTACTGTGTACAAGAACATTCAAGTTAGTTGTGTTCCCACACACCCAGCTTAAACTCATTGACTACTACTATAATCTCAAATAATATTTAGAATTTGTCTCGTGGTTAGCAGAAACAATGTACTTTTGTCACGCATTAGACTCTTTTTTCAAGAAAGAGGTATATTAACTCTGAATAGTACCAGAAACAGAGTTAGTCATAACTAAGGTAAGTTCATTCTGATGTATAGCAAAGAAAATTGCTTCACACATATTAATTGATAAATTAAATTGTGTATATGACTATTTGTAAATTTGTTCTGAAATATGATGAAATACATCTGAAAAGTTGTTTCAATGTTTCTGTTGTACTTAAATAAATATTTCAAGTCTTGCCACAGTATCAGTCAGATAACAAAAAATTAATAACTAGTGAAGAAAACTATTAAATACTTCCATAAAACATATGCAGTACAATTTTGCATTTCCCTTCTTGACAAACTTTCCATTTTGTTAGTAAGTTGTTGAAGCAGTGAGAGAACTGGAAGCTGGTCCCTCTCCTTATCTTACTAACTTTCTAACTTGATTTCTGATCATTTAGCCTAAAGATGATACGTGTTTTTCGTTCTTTGTTCATAGTAATAAGGCCTGCCCATGGAAATGATCTCCATGGGTGTTATTTATTTCTGAATTTTAATTCAGATATCCAAACTGTGCAGAGATTTGATCAGTCTTCACTGCCTCAAGCGTGGTAATGGAATGCATTGTTCTGCTGATAGCTCTTGCCTTCAACAGTTAGTACAAAGTGAGATAGAATATAAAATGTTGTCTTGTGCTAGCCACAGAAGTAAAGCTATGTAATAAGGTGTTAAAAAGTCATGCAATCTTGAGTCTTTTTCCAGTAATAGTTCATCTCCTCGGGCCACCTCCACTCTATAGGTTGAAAACACATTATGAGGCTTCATTCCAGACATTTGAACTCTCTCTGCTATTCTCAGCCAGTAAGTAACATCTGTCAGTTGGTGAACTATTTAAATGAAATAAAGCACAAATGAGCCACAGAAAGATGATCAAAAGTGGTAAACGAAGTTAGGTACAGAGCTGAGAAATTCCATGTGAAGATGAATGTACATCATGTTTTGGATCAGAATAACAATTTAAAAAAATATAACAAATTAACATGTAAAGTCATAGAGATGATTGTCTTTTTGTAGCCAATAATCTCACTGTAAATTTTAAAATCTAGTCAATCTGACCATCATTTCCTTTGGTTATTAATTAAAACACATTCATAGACAATAATCTCTACATTTTTATATTTAATTATTGAAGTATTGAACTACTGTGGTCTTACAGTACAGAATAAGAAATGTAACACTTACTCACAGAAATTTCTTACCTATTTCCTTCTGCATTCCACCACCCACCCTCTACATGTTTTTCCTACCCCTTGGCCACAGTTTGGTGAGCTCTGCAGATGACAGACAGCCCATTCCCAGAATAGAAAGAATCTTCAGTTTGGGAGGGCCTGTGGATACCTGAAATTCAGCTGGAGAGAAGAGGAGAAATGTTTAGGGACATAGAACAGTGTCTCGGTTTGACGGATTGCAAAGCGGAGACAGAGTTTATCTTTTCCCCTCCCCCCCATGGAAAGGAGGGGAAAAGGAGCCAAAAAAACCCCCAAAACGACACTGGTTGGGATTTTTAAAGAAAACTGTACATATATACAGCTTTAATAAACATAGAAAAAGGAAATAACAAACAAGGGCACAGGGAAAGGGGAATGAGTAATTGCAAAATAAATATATACAAAACCGAAAGTCCGAAATTCCGAGAGAAGAATTCTCAACTGCCAGAAAGTCAGCAAAACTTCATCGCATTCCTCCGGTACTTCTCCAAGCGGCTCGGAACAGAACAGCTGATAAGGGCAGGCCTCCTCCCCTTCTCTCTCTCTCTCTCTCTCTCTCTCTGCCGCTTCTTCCAAGATCGCAGGCCAGAAGCAAGAAGAAGAAGCCCCAAGAAGAAGAAGAAGAACCACCCAGAACTTCCTGGTTCCTCCATACTTATGCACTTTCTAGCAGGATGTTTTGATATGGAATACAAAAAAAAAAACCCCACATCCTTCCGGAGACGGATCCTCATACAGGACAAAAGTCTCAAACCATGACAAACAGAGACTGAAATCCCCTCGCTTTTGCAGTCATGTCTGTATACACTGTCAGTTTAGTGAAGTTTTGAGCTTAGCTTGTTTTTTCTTCAAGTTTGTATAACACACCATGGAGTAGAGAATTCTGTACATATGAGCAAGAAGCATTAAAACATCTGATTGAGTCTCTTGCTGAGAAAGAGATACTTAATACTTTTTCCTGTGTGCACATTTGCATGATGATAAATCATTCTTCACAACTATAGTGCAATGTCTGATTGCATGAGTATATCTATCACACTTGTTGCAGAGAAGCACTTGAAGGTTCTCAGGGTTTATAGTTTTCATAACGCTCCTGTTAGTGTTACAGACTTACCTACAGTCATGCTTTTATACCTCCCTGTATACGTAAGTGTTTAAAGATTACTGAAGTGATGTGCTCTTTTCTCTCTGTCTCAATCAGCTAGCATATTCCTCCACTACTTGACTGGAGTTCAGTACCTAATCCAGATGGCCTTACGGACAATGATAATGGTAAACACACATGGTTCTGAGCAGATAAGATTATGTCAGCCTTCAGAATACACATGAACACACCAGCATTAAGGAAAAAGGTACTAGTAAGATCTATACCAGAGGACTTACATTGTTAAATACATAAACATTTTCTGAGTAGATGCACTTGGTGAGGGACAACTACCTCCTATTGTGATTAAGAGTCTTGCAGAATTAAGAGAAACCACCCATTCTCCTAATGTAATAGCAGCTGCCCTGTCCTGGATAGAAAAAAAAAGAAAATTCTGAAAAAGCAATTCATAACACCTACTATTTTGGAATACACAATTCTCCCAAAGACTTACCTTTTTATCCCAGCTGCTGCAGTGGTGTATGAGTAGAGGAAAAACAGAGTGCAATGGTTAAACTATCAGGTTTCTCATAGAAAAATCCGAAGATAAATAGCCGTACCTGTGGCTTTTGTGAAGTAGACTTTAAGGCGTAAGGAAAAAAAAATATTTCCAGGAAGTGACTGTGAAAAAGATATTGTGCAGAAGAGTGGAAAAATATATAATTATTAAAACCTAATGAAATACTATATTGCTTCCAAAACCTAAGAATATCCACAGTTCCTTTAAAGTTTTCCAAAATTGCAGAACATTGAATAATCTTTTCTTATGTAAAGATAAATCCTCAAAAAAACCCCAAACACAAACCCAAAAACAAAATCCACATGCTGCAAAATTATTCTAATGACCAAGCCAGAGTTTTATTACTTGGAAATTAACCTTGCCCTAAAAACATACTCCGTAAGTCACTTATAGAGTGACCTAGCCAAAGTTAGGTTACTGGTTATATCTGACTATGTAGAACTAAATCAAGCTTGAGAAGCTGGAGAATTTAAATTTAGGACTTTCTGGACTGCCATGCTTTATCAGTGCATGAAGTATTTCCTCAATGAGTGAACTCCTTCTGGGATGGATATGTGTCAGAATGACAGTCTACTAAATTATGTCAAGAAACATCTAGACATAAAGTTAGAACTATGAGTCTGAAAATTTTAAAAAATGAAAAATAAAATAACAAACCCAAAACTCTCATCCATTTGGATTTGAGATTTTGGCTGTGGCTTATCTCTGTGATATTATTAATGTTCCACCGAGCTGGTGGGCATTACAGGCAGCTGTAAACACCAGTAACTTTAGATCTAGGTAAACCAATGATCCTGAATATGTCAGTACCCTCATCTGTGGTAAAGGACCAAATCACACTACTAATATGTCCTTGCCTGTGCCTAAGTGCTATTAATGAAGTTAATTGACAGCTTCAACGCAATCACCCAATCACATAACAAATTTGGTTACACAAAACATTATTTATCTTCTGTGCATGAACTTACTACATAGTTGTCGTGTTAAAAGAGGAAAAGCCTCTGCGAGGTGGTGGTGGGTGAAGCACAGACATCTATCAGAGTCAGTGTTTGCCTGTTTCAGAGTCTCACAGAAGACTTGCACTGAAACAGATTCAGAGACAACTTTGTCTATCTCAGAGTCCCACCCAGGACTTGCACCGAAACAGGTGCACAAATTCGCAAAAACAGAGTTTATTAAGGACACAGATATAACAAGTTCAGAATTGCCGTTGATAAATGCACTGACTGCAAAAACACCATTAATAATATTGCTAGCACTAGTAGTAAATAATACAACCCAGAGATACTTCCACTCCAAAGGTGAAAGGCACAAATGCTTACCCAGATAGGCGCCACTGCCTGGAGTAGAGGAAGAGAACACAGTCCTTCGGCTGGTTTGTCCATCTTTCTGGTTCTCCTTCTCCCTCCTGTTCTCACTGTGTGTATGTCTGATTGAATGTGTGTGAGTGAATGTGTGAGTGTGAATGAATGTGAGAATGTGTCCATGTGTGAATGTATGTCCCAATGATCCTTTTTCCTGTCTTTTATCCCCAGAGCTACAAGGTTCTCACCCCCAGGTGACATGTAGTATGATTTGGGTGGAGAGACAAGTGTTATAGTCATATATGTACAGCATGTACACCAAAATCTTCATTAGCATAGACGAGGGTGTCAACTTTTCGTAGGTAAATGAGGAAAAAGGTTAACTTTTGGGCAACATGGCTCCTTGAAACAAAGGACTGTTATCAGTAAACGAAGTCAACGACTGTTATCAGTTTTATCTTGCTGGCCCATCAGGGGTCTTTGCCTTCACAAACGCCTCTGCTGATAAGGCATCTCGTGCCAGACAGAAAGGTTTATCCCTTTAGCAAGACTTGTGGAATCTTTGTATAGAGCTGTCTAGGAATTTCCTCAAATTCCACAATAGTCAAGTGTATTCAGTGGTGAAATCTTGAACAAAAATACATGGAAATTACTGCTGATTTTCTCAGCATTTTTTACACTTAGTTCCTATTATTTCAGAAGCTGATTTCCTGTTTGCTTTCTTTTAAAATATTTACTTCTCACGCAAATGTTATTTTTTTCTCCACATTATTTTTAAATAAATATTTGTAATATATCGAGACAAAATAGTACTGAACAGGTTTATGAAAATGCATCATGAGATTCTACAAGAAACCCTAGTGTTGAAGCATGATTTTATTTAGTGCAGTCTACACTGGCAATGCTTTTGACACTTAGGAAGCTTTATGATATAAATTACAGAAACTGTCTCATCTCCTCTTTATATATGCAAGATTCTACCCCCATGCCCTAAGACCTAACTGCACAAGCCAAATCTCTCTTATGACATTAGTATGTACTCTAATCAAAAGCCTATTGTTTACTCCCATATGCCTAGGACAACATAGAGTGATCCAGTGCTTCACTTTTGTGGCAGTGAAAACCTGCCACTGAATTAAATTTTCAGGTAAAAGAAACTATGGTGCAGAACACAGAGCAAGATTCACTTGAATCTCATTGTTTCGATCTTATTATTCTCTCAGTCTGGTATTAGCACATCAACTGACAGAGTCACTATGTTTTTAATGTCTTAAGTGCTTTGAAGAAACATATATTATTGTGAAAGTTCAATATTCATCTGCTCAAAAGGCTGATTAAAGCTGAAGGAATGAACAGCAACGTAGATTAATGTTGTGAGAACTAGCTTCCTGAACTACAATGGTCTTCTGTATCTTCCAGGTAGTACATTTTCTCCTACACCACCCTGAAGAATTTTGTCACTGTGCTGATAAAAATGCACCAGAGAACAGAAAAGATAAGTATTTCTTGAGGAAAGATGGTTAATTTGGCGTAGATATTCTGGTTTGGTTTTAGTGAATAAGTTTAACAACTCTATTTATGTTCATAACATCACCAGTACAGTCCGTAATAAAGTTAATTTAAAATCAAAGACACACAACCAAATTCCATGTATTTTTTTTTTTTGAAAGAATATATACATTAGTACATGTCCTGAAATGACCCTGTTGAAATAATAATATATTGAATAAATTGGCTTGTGAGGAGAATCAAGAGTAAAGCTGTTTTCACAACTGCATTTGTATCGTGTCCATATACACACACTGAGATGTATGTACATACTTACAGTCATACACATGGAGAAATATATGGAAATATGAAATTTAAAAAGTATTTTCACCAGAAAATTAATAAGGGACACAAAAGAGAACAAGGTGAATCTGTGGCTAGAAAAATTAAGTGTAAGAAATAGAAATTTGGAGTATCTTAGGAACAAAAACAAATCCAACAGTACTAATTCTTTGGTCTATGTGAACAGTAGATACTAATGCACCAGAAAATAAAAAGTGTTAGATTTATTATTCTTATGGGGACCATACAACACAAAAATATAACATTTTTAATCAAATCAGTAGACTTTTGAGAGCAGTGTGTTCAGGGAATTTTCATCCAAAAGTTTTAAGAAAGCTGACAGAGAATCTTCTTAGACTATTAATGCTGATTTTCAGGAAGTCTTAAAATCCTGTAGAAGTTCCACAAGAAAAAAGATAGTCTTGTGCCAGTATTTTAAAATGGCAAGCAGATGACTTCAGTATTTGTAGGCCTGCCAATTCTTCATTGAACCCAGAGAAAAATAATTGAAATGATGAATCAGAAATCACTGAATAAAGAACTGAAAGTTAGCATCACAGTAATATTAAGGTTTATTTATATATAAAAAAAAGTCATTGTAAAGCAAATTTCTTGCTTTTGTTTCAAGTTTGGTTGATCATAATAATACTTTATTTCACATAAGACATACATAGTCAAGGACTGACTTAGAAATTAGAATGATACAAAAATAAAGGCAGTGCAAACTTAGTCCATTAAGAAAATATTAATATTTTTCTTGAGGACACAGAAAACAAAGTTTAAAAGGAGATATAAAAAATTCATACAAAATATATGTTACAAACATAACTGGTTAAAAGGTACAAACTAGTTCTGAGTTTGATTTGATTCCTCAGAAATTTAGCAAACAAAAATCTATGTGTGAGTCCACATACGTAAGGCTACATATGACACCAAACACCTAGATTCAAATTTTACATGTTCTTCAACAACTTTTTTGCAGTCTATTGCAAAAATTATCAGATGTTCCATCACTTCTGCAGCTGGAGATACCACTTCTGTCTTCTTTCTTTTTTTTTTTTTCTTCTGAGAAATATGAGGTGCAGGTTAATGTCAATAGAAGTTCCAAGTGGCTGAGGTTTGTTAATTTTTTTTCTATTTACTAGTTCACTGATGATGAATTAGTTTATTATCAGATCTTGAGTTATAAAATGTCATCTACTATTGCACTGCTAAATAGGTAACAGTTATCCCACAATATTACTCATCTGTATATCACATAGCAATCTAAGACAATAGCTGTGTATAAGTATAAATGTTCTAAAACACTTTTTTAGTGCAATTCTTATACTATAAGGTTTTACTTTCATAAGAGGAGCATTCACATTTTGAAAAAGCTTCTGAGGTATTTTTTGCTATTCCCTACCAAATCTGAGGTAAAACTTTGTTGCTTTATAAGTTTCTTCCTTTATTCTACTCTCAGAAGTGGAAAACTATTTTTCAGACTTTGAAAACCTTTCCTTTATACACAATAAATAAATATTTTTTTTCCTAAATAATGGGGACTAATCAATAGTAATAAATGAACATTTCATTTTGGATATTAATTTTTCTCAATATTCTGCCATTGAAGATTTCTAAAGATCACAAAATAGAAAGAGTATAGTTCATCATTACATCTGAAAGTTACTTCTTCAACATAAATTACGAAAATAAAATATTGTTTCAATGCTAGTTGTTTATCTTGATCAGAGGATTCAAATACAGCATTAGTTTCTAATCTGCCACCAAACTATTACCTTTTATTTTACATTGCAAATCAAACCATATGCAATTTGGGGTGTCTACCAAATGCCTATGTATTTTACTTAAAGTCATATATAATGGTGCACTTTCTTTCAAAATGACTGAAGAATTAATCTCTGTTTATAGCAGAGTTGACCTCATTAATTGCTGGGTCTTAATTAACATCTAACAGCTCAGATCTGCAAATTGATTTGAAATGAGTACAAAATTCTCATATGAAAAAGTAATATAAAAATCTCACTAATGTGAACCAATCCTTTTAATTTGTTTTTTCTCTCATTGTTTCTAAGGGGTGAGTTTCTTTTTTCTATTCCCTTTCCCTTTTTTTAAAAAAAAATTATTTAGGTGTATTTATCTGTCTCTGTGAAGTAAACAGATAGGCTAATCAGCTTGATGTAATAAGTTTAAAGAGAAGCTGCTGGAAGCATGAGATGAAATGTGGTACTCTTGTCAGAAACAATACTGTCAGAAAGGTCATGTAGGTGGAAGGTTTCTGTTGGGAATAGCTAACTTATTTGCTAACAGAAAAAATTTTGATAAAACACTTTTATTCAGATATAGCTGTAGATATAGCTGTAGATTTTAGTTTAAAACAACACATTTCCTAATGAAGTGGGTTGCTGCTATTAAAACCCAACGCGGCCTCACTGGAACATAGTGTATTAGAAAACAAAATTCATTTTATACAATGATTAAAAATGAAATTGAGAAATACAAATTTGACTCCCTGATTTTGACAATAGTTTTATTATAAGGATAGTAAGTCTGCTGATCTCCAGTAATACATTTCTATAGACTATGATATTCTTAAAACAAACAAAATAACAGTAGAGCTAAATAGAGTGACTTTGTAGAGCAAGGTTTTAACATATCCACTTCTTTAAAAAATGTTCTGTGTGAAAAGGGATCACTCAGACATAAAATACAAAGTTACAGCTTAACTGTAAAACAGCCTCAGAAAGTGCCTTCTCATCACTGGTTTTTGGAAGCATTTGTTTTCTCCCTGAAATAACCAAAAAAAGATAAGATTTTTTTTGTTCACGAAAAATATGTTACAGCAAATACTTGCAGTGTTTTTCTAATTTTAAAAACTAGCCAACCAGTAGTTCATGTATTTTGCTGATAATTTTCAAGAAATCATGAACAAATTTGTAAACTCAAAGAACTACTATTTTTCTACTGTATTTTACTTCAGTTTGATTCTCACATCCATTTACTATGCTTAGGCTTGCAATCCTAAAAATCTACTCTTTTCAATATGTTGTTCATTACTTACTGTAAAATAGCTTTGTCAATCAGTCTTTGTAGATACTCCAAAAATATACTGGTCATTTTTCTGTTGTCTTATAAAAATATATGGACAAGAAGGCAATAATAATTCTATCTGGGAAGTTAAAAGAGTAAGAACTTATCTGAAAATGTGTCTTAAGCTATTCTGAGATTTTGGGGTGATACTGTGTCTTCTGGATATTTTTGTCCTCCTTTTCATTCATTATAATAACAATCACAGGGTTTTGTCTGCACTTTAATTTGGCAGAGAAAATTGCTGATTGAACTGTATGTAATTATTATTCATTTGGAGTTTCCTATTGAACATGTGTTAGTATAATAGACAAAAAAACCCCTGTAATAATGAAAAGGAGAGATTTATTTGCACTCATTGTTTTACATCTGGTTTTGAGCTGCTCCTTAAATTATTCCTTTCAGCAGTTATACTCAGTACAATTTTGAACCTGAATGAACTTGGATTATCTGTGACTTACCATTAAATATTTTACCTGTTAAGAGAGATAAGATTTGTATTAGAAATTTCTGTGTAGCCTATGTTTTCTCATATTTTTATATTAACAGCTAAAATGCTGAATACCAATATGTTTGTGTCAAATAAGTTGAATTGCTGGAATACGTGGGAATTAAGCAGAATAACAATATAATTTGTGGTTTTAAGGATATGAATTTAGATAAAAAAGAAAAAAGGAGTATGCTGTGTGCTTGACATACATCTTTTTTAATTTATTACATTTTGTGAGTCCGAAGGCATCTTGTAAAAATTCTTTTACTCATAAAATTGTGTTTCATTTTCAAATCATCATAAGGCTCATGTTCTTTACACAGTTATTTGTTTCATTTTTACATAAATTCTTTGTCATAAGTTCAAAGGAAATAATGGTTTTACCCAAGATCAGCCTTGTACAATATTGTTCCCTTCATTGAATCTCTCTCTGATGTGCTGATTCCTGTAAATTTCTTATAATATTGAACAAGTTCTGATTGCAGAACTATAGAGAAGTAATATTCTCCATAGTAAAGATGTTATGCTATCTCACTTCCTTCATATACATACAGGACAACATCTAATTCTTTAGGTGTTGGTAGCTTAGGAGCCACAATAGCTGTTTATGAATCTTGTATATTATCAGTTCAACTCTGTTTTAGAAGGGAATTCTGTGACACGCCTCATGTCATGACAGCTGAAACAGTGTATAATAACTGTGCAATAACGTGGGGTAAATACTGTGATCACGGAACAACCATAATAAGCAGATCTTCAAGTTCGTAATTTATAATTAAGAGATTGTACTCTTTTTCATGTAAGTTGTATTTTATAAACAGATGTGATTATCAAGCCAGAGTATGTCTTTTTCTATTTAGTAATTTAATAACAAAAAATTTGTTCCTAAGTATGTCACTAAGTGCATACCATGCTAAATCACAAAATTATTTCTAGTTTAAGATTTAGCGTGCTAATAACAGTAAATTATGATTCAAAGATTGTCAAAAATAGCTTCTGGTAGACAGATATAGAAGAAAACCAAAAAACACTAAAAGTTAACTAGGAAAGACCTAGGGCAATCATTATATCATGGTTGCAGCTTACAATTTGAATGAAATTTTATTGCTTTAAAAGCTGAATTAACACATTCTACTTAGGATCAAATATGAACAATATCAAGCTAATCACATTTTAACTTTAAAACAAACAAACACCAAAAAATCAAAGAAAACAAACAAAGCAAAAAAGCCTTATTGAAGACATCTAAAATGGATATTGTATTGGTGATCAAATGGTAATGATACTTCAGACATAATCCGGAAAAAAAGAAGATTTGTTCAGAAGTTAAAATCCTCCTGGCATTTTCAAGATGTACACGTTACATATGTGCCTTTTTATTTCATATCTGCTTAGTAATATATGCATACTAAGGAATCAGGTCTACCAGACCATCAAGATTTCGTGTTACCAGATCTCATAATATTTTAAATTATTACAATCAGACATCTACAAAATGCTAGCTTTTCCATGGACACATCCTGCTTTAAGTACGGAGAGTTTTAAATACTGGCTAATATAAATGGACTGAAATAAGAGTATCAGCTATAGGAAATTTTTATGTGCTAACCTGTGGAATATCTGGGCTTTATTAATATGAAACTTTTTTGGCATCTAATTAACTCCGAACACTTGAGTACTATAAACATAAATATTGTTTATAAAATGTGGACTGTTGTATGTATAAATTAATGTCATACATGAAAAATTTAATGCAAAATGTGTAGAAAGCATCACAGAATAACATCTCTCTTATGAGAAGTTCGATAGAACAGGATGAGAACTGTAAGGGTTTTTTATTAACAATATTTTCTAAAAGAATTTATGCTTGTCTTCATTCTCTACACTATGCTTTCTTGGGCAGTATGTCATCTTTAATAATAACCAGGATTAACTTTCTTCAAATTGCCAATCATTAGGTTTCTAACATTTTTCCTAAAATATCTCTTTAGTTAAGTTTCTATCCTAATAGAAAACGTTTTACTTCTATTGCAAATGTAAAATAATATATATTATAATATAAATTATAATATAACACAAATTATTATATTATAAATTATTATATTATAAAATATAGTATATAATGATGAAAAAATTAAACTGACCTTTTAGGGCTGTCACTAATAATCTCAAATAAAT
>VZRW01000718.1:0-14432 GCA_013398125.1 Aegotheles bennettii
CCTTAAGCCTACGCCCTGCTTTCACAAAGGGCAGCACCAACAACGTGACTGTCAGCTGTCTTTGTGACTCAGCATAAAGGCCTCGGTGCTTAGGTTGCTCACCGGGTGGCCCTCCATTTTCAGCCATCCGACATCTACACATAGAGATAAAATTCCCACAGTCTGGCAGATCAGTTCCTGAGTGGCTTTGCTATGTACTGTCCTACATGTAACAATAAGCATTTTCCAACGACTCTTCTAATTAGCATACTCTGAGATGGCTTGAACCAGTAGATATCTTAGAGTTGCCTCAATCTTATATGTTTTTAAGTGTGTCTTAGGCTGAACATGAAAGTTCAAAAATTGGTGGGTATCACTAATGGGTTATTGGGTTAAATGAATTAATTACCAAAATGTCTGTGTTATTAACCTAAGGAGGGCCAAGTATATCCACATAGATATAGTCTAAGACAATTAGGGATATCTGTAGTTTCTGATTTAATTCAGCTTGCATTAGGTTCTCAACTTGAATATCCCTTTATGAAACTCATCACAATAGAACCCATTTGTTAAATATTATAAGCACAACTGTATTCAAAAGAAATCTATACTCCACAATAATTTTTCCAGTTCTGTTAAAAAAATAATTTTGTTGAGACAGATAATGGCAATTATCCTGTTTATCAGCAAAGTGAGATGTGAGACATATTTTTGGAGCATAAGAAGGGCTTTGTATGAGAAATCATGTGCATACCAATAGCTTTCTGAAACATAGAATATTTGAGCATAGCACAAAGTGACAGATAAAATGTTTGAGGTAAATCATTTTGCTAAACTGACATCCCACTTTAATTATATATAAATTATGGTAATGCTAAAACTAGCTGACAAAGCCAGAAACAAACAAAACACTTCTCAAGTGAAATTACAATATCTTTAACAGCTATATCAAATGTGACTTAAAATTATAGCAAAACGGTTTAGTCATGATTTTTTTCTGCATCCTTTCTCCTTTCATCCTTACTAATGGAAATGCAGTAGCAGAAGCCATGAAAAAACAAGCTATAAACTACTAGAGTCCATATTTCTTCCTCAACAGCCCAGAATAGAAATGTAGTAAAATTAAGTCCTTAGTTTTAAATTCACGAAAGTACCCAGAAGTCAAAAAATACAACATAAAGGACCTGTGAACATCAGAGATCAGGAGTACAAGGTTGTTGAAAGTCAGTTGAAAGTCTGGTGGTGACTGGCCTTCACCAGTAAAGCTTCTTCTGGGTCACATTGTGTATGGTCTTAGGCTTTAAGTCCTGCCAGAAATTGCTGCCTGCATTCCTTTAGCCATTATGTGGAAATACCAACACATTTTGTGTTTATATTTCTTTGAAGAACCCAAGCCAAACCATGTTTAAAACCTATCAAAACTACACTCAATAGCAGCATATCTGCCATAACTATTCTCTCAAGACAAAACATTATGATAGAAAGTGTTTCTTTCTCACCATGCTACAGCCTACTCCTATGATATTCTAAAGAAGGGAGAGACCTCAGTTCCCAGACCTTCATTTGGGAAGAATCAGAATTTTTCAGCTTTGTCTTGCAATGTCCTTTCATAAAGAAATACTTTCAAGATATACAGAAGTCTGTAGAGCTCCCATGTATCAGAGAATAATAAACATTAAAAACCTACATAAACCACAGGATGATAAACATATTTCTCACTTTGATTTCTTTAATTAGTTCCACAAATAAGGTGGAACCCAATCAATCTAATTTAAACACTTAATTCAGGCACTGCCATGTCTAACTATCCATGACTAACTCTTCAGGCTTCTGGGAGGGGATTCAAGTAAGTTAAAAATTTGGATATTTCAGGCGGTTTTCTAACATAGATGGGTAACAGGAAAGGTACCTTAATGAAGCAAAAATGCAGCTAACAGAAGCAACCATTTGCACAACAGTTTCTGGACTGTTTCTTTGAGAGCTTCCTAAGCTTCTAGAAACATTGTCAGGGGTCTGGAAACCCTCTAAAGAACCTGATCTCTGATCAGAGAGAGTCAAGCATTCTTTAGCTGCTGCTAGGTAGGGAGAGGCCTGTATAGAAACCAGGTCTAGACTACAACTGCCAAGCTGCAGCCGACAAATTACACAGAATTCTAGGGGTTGGAAGGGATCTCGAAAGATCATCTAGTCCAACCCCCCTGCCAGAGCAGGGTCACCTAGAGTCCATCACACAGGAACGCATCCAGGCAGGTTTTGAATATCTCCAGCGAAAGAGACTCCACAACCTCTAAAGGTTGGACTTGATGACCCTGGAGGTCCCTTCCAACCAGAATGATTCTATGACTCTATGACTCTCTGGGCAGCCTGTTCCAGTGCTCCATCACTCTCACAGTGAAAAAGTTTCTCCTGATATTCACATGGAACCTCCTGGGCTCCAGTGTGCAACCATTGCCCCTTGTCCTATCATTGGTCATTACTGTAAAAAGCTTTGCTCCATCGTCCTGACACTCACCCTTTACATATTTGTAAACATGGATGAGGTCACCCCTCAGTCTCCTTTTCTCCAAGCTAAAGAGACCCAGCTCCCTCAGCCTTTCCTCATAAGGGAGATGTTCCACTCCCTTNGAATAGAGGGGGAGGAGAACCTCTCTCGACCTACTAACCACCCCCCTTCTAATGCACCCCAGGATGCCATTTGCCTTCTTGGCCACAAGGGCACATTGCTGGCTCATGGTCATCCTCCTGTCCACCAGGACCCCCAGGTCCCTTTCTCCTACACTGCTCTCCAGCAGGTCAGCCCCCAGCCTGTACTGGTGCATGGTGTTGTTCTTCCCCAGATGCAAAACTCTACACTTGCCCATGTTGAATTTCATTAAGTTTCTCCCCGCCCAACTCTCCAGCCTATCAAGGTCTCTTTGAATGGCAGCACAACCTTCTGGTGTGTCAGCCACTCCTCCTAGTTTAGTGTCATCAGCAGTTCACACAGTAGGGTCAGAGCAGCATATAAACATTCTCAGATTTGGTGTTGATACACCACAGCATATGTTCCCCACCAGATTTTGAAGCAGCTATCCCTGTCAAGGCAGAGATTTCAACCCAAACAGAGAGAGCTTCAGATGGTGGGTACAGACCTCCAAGTCCAAGGCTGCAGGAAGTGCCTGGGGCCTCTTCCTGGAGCTGGAAATGTTGTCCCCTTTCATGAGGAGCTGTGGTGTTACTGAAGAGCTGTGTCACCAAGTGGGGGATTTACAGGAGGAAGTGAGCAGGCTGTGCAGCATCAAAGAGGATGCATGATAGACAGAATCTCTCAGAGACCCTACGGAGCCCAGAACCCCAACTACAGTGGAGGCACGGGTAGAATCTGTGCCTAACAGAATGCTAAGTAAAAACTCAAGGGAAGAGAAAGGCTGGAAGCTGGTGACTTCTGGCACCAAGAAGAGGGCTCCTGCTCTGCCTGAAGGTTTGCAACTATGAAACAGGTTCATTTCTTTCAAAGCTGAGAAGGAGCTGGAGGAAGAAGTGCTTTCAAGCAAAGCCTTTGGGCTGATTGACCCTGAGCAACACAGGGGCATTAGGTGGAAATGGTGAGTGATAGCAGTGGTAAACCCCTGCTGAAGTGGGATGAAGGCACCCATCTGCCACCCTGACTTGTCATCTGGAGAAGTTTGCTCTTTGCTGGGGCCCCAGAGATTGTGGAGAGATTGCCAAAGCTTGACAGATAATTACCCCCTACTATTCTTCCATATGGGCACCAATGGTATTTCTAGGGGCAACCTGGAGAGTATCACAAGTGACTACAGAGATCTGTAGGTGATAGTGATATGGGGGACCAGGTGGTGCTGTCCTCAGTACTGTTGGTGAGGGTTCACTGTGTGAGGAGAATGGGGCGGGCACTTCATGTCAATTACTGGTTGCAGAGCTGGTGTCAGCAGGAGGGTTTTGGTTTCTGTGACCAGGAGACTCCATCTGAGGATTAACATACATTTGGGAGAGATGGGGTCCACCTTGTTAAGCAGGGCAAAAGTATCTTTACTAATAGGATGGCTGGCCATCATCTAATAGAAGGGCTTTCAGTAGGAATGATGGGGGAGGGAGTTGATGGGGGGAGTCTCCAGCAGCCCTGTCATGGAGTGATGGATAGGGCTGACAAGCGAAGGACTTGGATGACGTAGACAAAAGTGAATAAAGCGGGACTTAAATTTGGTCACCTTAAGCATTTGCGTGTTAGCAAGAAAGTGCCTAGAATGCATTATTATGGGGAAACACCCCACAGATCCCTTCTGAAAAATCAACATGCTGGGACACCTCTATGAGGTACCTGTGCACTTCCACACATACATGACAAATAAACCCAAGGACTTAGAGATCTGTGTGCAATTGCAGGACTATAATTTTATTTGGATCATGGAGATGTGATGGGATGGCTCAGATTACTAGAGTGCTGCAATGGAAGGACACAGACTTTTTAGGAAGGACAGGCCTAGAAGATGAGGAGTGGAATTACCCTATGGGAAACAGCAGTTGAAATACATGGAGGTGTACCTGAGGATGGATGAGGAGCCAATTGAGACCCTGCGGGTAAGGGTTAAAAAACAGACCAGTATGGGTGTCATTGTAATGGGCTTCTGTCACAGACTGCCTGACCAGGAAGAACAAGTAGAGGAAACCTTCTACAGACTAGTAGTAGCCTCACAGTTGCAGTTCCTGGTTCTCATGGGAGATTTCAATCACCCTGATATCTTTTGCTATGATCATAAGATGGTGGAACTCAGGATCCTGCCAGGAGGGAGCAGGGAAAACACAAGATCACAGCCCTCTACTTTGGGAGAACAGATTTTGGCTTTTAAATGATCTGCTTGGAAGATTCCCATGGGATAAGCTCTTGGAGGGAAGAAAGGCTCAAGGAAGCTGGTTGATATTCAAGGATCACCTTCTCCAAGCTTAAGAGCAGTCCATCCCCTGTGAGCAGGGAATGAGCAAAAAATGTCAAGATGACTGCATGGATGAACAAGGAGCTGCTAGCAAAATTCAAATGTAGAAATGCAATATACTGGTGGAAACAGGACCAGGTAACTTAGGAAGAGTATGGACACATTGAGCATACAGAGGTGTAGTTAGGAAAGCCAAAGCCCATTTAGATTTGAAGCTGTTAAGGGATGTCAAAGATAACAAGAAGTTGTTTCTGTAAGTACATAAGTTGCAAGAGGAGAAAAGAAGAATAGGTAAAAATGGGGGACAATTGCTGAATGGTGCAGGGGCCCTGGTGACACAGGACATAGCAAAGGCTGGGGTACTGAATGCCTTCTTCACTTCAATCTTTACTAGTGAGACTGGCCTTCAGGAATCACAGAAATATAGAATGAGTTAGGTTGGAAGGGACATTTAAAGATCATCTAGCCCAAACTTCAGACGAATCTTTTACTTGCTTTTAGTCCCATCCAACCTGACCTTGGATACTTCCAGTGATGGTTCATTCACAACTTATCAGAACCACAAATTCCAGTATCTCACCACTCTCATTGTAAAAAATCTTCTTTATGTCAAATCTAAATATGACCCCTTTCAGTTTAAAATCATTGCCCCTTGTCCTGTCACTACAGGCCTCGGTAAAAAATCTCTTTCCATCTTCCTTATAAGAAAATAAGCCCCCTTTATATATTGTAAGGCAACAATAAGATCTCCTTGGAAACTTCTCTTCTCCAGACTGAACAACACCAACTCTTTCAGTCTTTCTTCAAAGGAGAGGTGTTCCAGCCCTCTGACCATTTTTGTGGCTCTCCTCTGGACCTGCTCTAACAAGTCCATGACTCTCTGTTCTTGGGGGGCCCAGAACTGGACACAATACTCCAGGTAGAGTCTCACAACCATGGATTAGAGAAGGAGAATCACATCCCTTGACCTGCTGGCCACACTTCTTTTTATGCAGCCCACAATATGAATGGCTTTCTAAGCTGTAAGCACACATTGCCAATTCATGTCCAGTTTTTTGTCCAGCACTATACCCAAGTCCTTCTCCACAGGGCTACTCTCAATTCAATCTTTCCCCAGTCTGTATTGATACTGGGGATTGCCCTGACCCAGGTTTAGGACCTTGAACTTGGCCTTGTGGAACTTCATGACATTTGCAGAGATCTGCTCCTCAAGCCTGTCAAAGTACTTCTGGATGGCAACCCTTCCCTCCTGAGAATAAACTGCACCACTCAGCTTGGTGTCATCAGATAATTTTCTGAGGGTGCACTCAATCCCACTATCTATGTCAAATTTATTTTTTTTTTTTAATCCAAGGACCTGAAGATGAGGGAAAATTTTGAAGCAGGGAAGTCTTACCCTAGGTGGAACAAGATCAGAGTAAAGAGTGCTTAAGCAAACTGGTCATATGCAAATCCATGGGCCCTGATGGGATACACCCATGATTACTTAAAGGGCTGATTGGTTCTAGGTGACCCTGCTTGACCAGGAAGATTGGACCAGATGACCTTCATAGTTCCCTTCCAGTCTCAGCTGTTCCATGATTTTGAGATTAAGATCCAAGTATATAAGAGCTGGAAATATAGAATGGTTCTTGGAAAACTTTAAGATGCCTACCTTCCATTCAAAGCTGCCATTTCCATTTCATACAATTTAAAGGGATGCAAAATCATCCTAGATACACTTAGAGGAGCAGAGATTCAAATAAAAACTGAAACCAGAAAGGAGAATTCTCCAAGATCAGAATAGCTGAAGAACAGAAAAACCGGAGAACAGAAATACATCTTTTTACATTGTTGTATGAATTCTAAGAGCAAGCTATGTTCAGCTGATGTAAAAAACTCCCTGATTTTCCCATTGCTGTCTACAGTAAGCGTCCTCACAGCAGATACATGCAGTTCAGCACCTAAGGATGAAGATTAATTTGCTACAGAGATAATTTATTTTTCCTTTAAATAATTTTCAAGGAAGATGTGTGTCGGGGATCCAGGCGAAGCTAGGCAATGTAATCTCAAGCTGGCAGCAAGCTGCTCCGGAGTGCTGGGTGCGCAGAGCCAGCCTCCCTTCCCAACACTCAATGTTCTTGCTGGTATTGTAGGTTGAGTAGTTTCTCAACGTCCAACACAGAGCACGCCCTGGTCCTTCCCCCAGTGCTCAGGCACTAAAGGTACCCTAGTGCCTTGAGCCCTGCCTTTTAAGATCCACCCCCTTGTTAGGCATTTAGCTTTATTATTATTAAATAATTAGCACCTGAGTGTGATGACCAGGAGGGCTGCCCTGTCAATCAACAATCAGGTAACCCTCTGGTCAACCTCTACAGATGTGGAGAGATTAATTTGACTTCTGGCTAGGAGTCTAGCTCCTTTCATTACAGCTTTGCAATTTATTCACTTCATAGGTTCACAAGGGTGATGCATATTATTTTCAAAGACGGTATAGTCTGAGATTTTATTTTGCATGTCTGCAAACCTCTTGGGTTTTTCATCTTACAGTGCATTACCTGCAGAACAATAGCAGGTGTAATAATAATAATAATAATAACAATAACAACAATGACAGTAATAATGTGTGGGAGAATCCATCTGAAACAAGCCAATGTAAAGAATGGAGTAATGTATTCTTTATACTTTGTTCATTGTAAAGAAAACAAGTAACTATAATATAGGGTATGTTTTCCAAGTCTCTCACAAGCATCTCTTATCAGCTTTGTTAATTTTCACGTTATCCCATGATTCCCATTATTATCTAATCCCAGGCCTATTTCCTTAAAAGAATTTTAACAGTGTCTATTTTCTTCAATGAGTGCTAAGCATCATGTTTATAATGATCCTTAGGCTTCCGAGTCAGACTGAAGCCCCATGGTGATAGAAGACTTACAAAAACAAAATAGAAGTTGGCACCTGGCACCTCCCATATAAGAAAATGTATAATTTTCAACCACTCTGCTTTTCTGTGTCTTTTTTTTTTCTTTTTATTCCTGCTTTCTAGATGATCAGTGATACACACTGGTGAAAGACTAATACTTTAATGTACTTTGGCATAGTAGAATATTATATATCAGCACATACATGATTTCTTAAACTTTTCAAAGGACTTTTCAGATCACATAAATCAGCTGTAAAGCCTTCCTGGATATGCTGCATAACTGTGTTTTAAAGTAAGGTTGAAATAATTGCTTGTGGGGCAGCAATAATCATACATTTAAAAGTTTTGAGACTAAACTGATCAAAACAAAATTTGATCCTCTGTTTGGACTTCATGTGTTGCACATAGTCAGAATCATGCAGTAGAAACCATCATCTTTGTAAGTTTTAATAGATCTCCTGTCCGGAGTATGACCAATGTGTAGTGGAATAGAAATAAAACTTCTAAGCACCCAGCACTACAACTTAACCTAGGAATGTTTCCTAAAATTTTTAACTTTATTTAAAAAGCATATGCTCAGAAAATTTATCTTTATCTTCCAAAATATTCATTCCTTAACACATTCTCTAATGATTTTTGGACAAGTTTTCAATGTCAAAAGTTTCATTCTCTGTCTGCTGTTCATACTGAATCACCTTGACTGTTTTCAAAGCAGTCCCAATAAAGCTGTTGTGTTTGGTTTGACTTTGAGTGTGAAAAAGCTTTCTTCATTTTGTAGGAGTTTTCCCAGCGCTATCTATCATGTGGACTTTTGTATAATCCCCTATAGGAAGTAAAACCATTAATGCAAACACAATTTTTAATTAATCTTAATTAATTTTGTGTTTTCTGTATGATTCGATGTTTTGATTCTTCAATATATTTATCATCAAGGTTTTTTAAGTGCTTCAGTTAACTTTGTATCTGTCACAAATCCAATGTCCATTTGATAGTGAGAGAATAGGAAACTTATCATCAATTGATGAAAACACTAATTGTAAATATCATATATAATTGTATTATAAGCAGATTGGATCATAAGGAAAAAACTCATGTTCAGTCATTATAATACAAAACTATAGCCAGTTGAATGATATATTTGTAACCTATTATCTAAGAAAAAAAAATTTTAAATTTGCCTAATTACGTAATTATGTAATTGAAATGGAAATCAAAAATTAAGTCCAACTGAATAATACTCATGAGAGTAGAAAAATTACACAAGTATTAGCCACATTCTTCTCTCCTTTGTGAATTACTTTCTGACAAAACTGCTTTATAAGGTAAACACTAGTTAATTGAAACTTCTTTAGAATTAATAAAATAAATCTACTTCAACAGCTAATTAATAAGCTAATTAATAATTTATTTTCTTCGTCTTTTTTTAACTGAAATAACATATCTAAAATTTATTTGTGCATACTGTAACTCAGAATATAAACCACTTGTATCTGGATTGTTCCCTTCTATGGAAAAATGTGACTATGAAATGGTAAAGAACCTTGATGGTTTTTTTCAGACTTCTCTCAGTGTGTTTTTTATCACTGAAGTGTAGGATATATTCTCTATAATCTCCCATGTCTACTAGACCTTCACAAACTTGTAAATCCCAACAGAATCCAAGGGAATATGAGCTACTTTCTTGAAGGTCTTCAGCATCCAATCTGACTCTGATTTGTAAGGCCCACCAGCCTGAATAGTAGGCCAATAAACCATAACAGTTTTAACCATAATTGCTATAATCTGAGTTCTAGCAAAAAATAATCAACTAAAAATCACATGAATAATCTGTTCATGTGATTCTGTCATGGAGTTCTGGAGAGGCAAATGGAGGTAGAGACTTGCCTTCTGTGTTCCTCAAGTAATACAAACTTATCTTAGACATTTTTCTTCTGGAATAAATTCAAGGTATACATTAATCTAGTAACTCTTGTGTGTCGTTTGTCTTTACATCCTATCTTCAGCACTACTCTTTCTTATGTTCTACCGTACTTATAAAATTAGATAAAAACAAAATAATATAAAAAAAGATTCCTGAGGTTTTGAGAAAATTAATAATCAATCTTCTACACAGATGTGTCCAACCGGTACAGAGATGACAAGATACAACCTGAGGCAGACACCTGTACTCTCAACATCAATTGTAGGCCTAGGATGATTAGACTAGTTTTTATTTTAAATTAATAATAGATGAGATATAAATCAGAATATGTGCTACTAAAATAGTCTATGTGAACTTGTAACAAGAAACATTTAACAATAATTTTTAAACTGGTGAGGCTTCAGCAATGTGCTTGATGCAATAGAAATTCTACAATTGTTTGTTGAAATAATACTTCGATCAGTTCTATAATTATGATTTCTTATCAAGATCAGTCTTGACCTCTGTGAAACACAATTTATCAGAATAATGCTTAGATTGTGGTAATTAATGTTTTCAGCCACAAACATAATTTTGTATAAATATGGAATAAAATTGAACTTTCTGCTCTACAATATCATTACATCCTTGTTGTGGTAAATTCAGTGCTTTGAATCCATTAACTTTTCATTGTGTGGTGTTATCATCCACTGCTAAAGATTAGCTACTGACACATTTATCAAAGGATGATAAATGAGCTGTCCTTTCAGATGTCTGATTATCTGACCTTTATTCAGTTAAAAGCACGAGGGGCTGTCAGTGTTAAGTGCTTGCTAGTTTAGAATGAAATTGAACCCAGCAAATGAATGTTTGGTATTGTCTTCAATAATACAAATTTACTGCACCAATATATGCTTAAATTAAAGAAAACAAAATTTATTGTAAAACTGCATGGAAACTCTCTGTTTCCACACAAGTTTATTCTAACAAATTCATTATGTCATGAGAATCCTTAATTTTACAAATTTCCTTTAAGAGCAAATAGTTTTATCATTATCCACTGAATTGTAGATAGTCAGCCAAAAAGCATATAGGGTTGCAGAATGCCTTCAAGTGTCTAACAAAAATGTGTTAATTTTATCTATTTCCATGACATCCAGACAGGTTCTGTCAAGTGGATGACCACAATTCTAGAAATCCTCATATAAAAGTTCAAGTATTGAGTAAATCCACCAACTTCAGATAAATAATTCAGAGTGTTCACTGATACTAATTTGCTCTTGTAAAAAGTGATCTATGCACCTTTGCATATGTAAAGCTTAGATGCAACTTTCAGAGTGCATGAAGCAAGTATGGCACAATAATCAGTGTTAAATAAACAATCATAAAGCTGTTTTTGACATTTAATATGAAATAAGCTTTGCTAGAAATTAGAGCTCTAAGCTTCTATTTTACAGGGATTTTTCACATGCCCAGAGACTTCTGGAAATAAATATTGCCCAGCTAATCACTGTGTTAAATGCTACCATTGGTATGAGCCTGAAGTATAGTACTGGGTCAGGAAATGCCAGTACACCGTTTTGCAAAAAGGTTTTTATGCAATCCAGCCATCTGCCTTGGCTTCTGCCTGTCACTGAGGGAAAAGCAAGTGGTTATAATCCCCAAACTATGAGATTTATGAAAATGCATCTTTGATATAAAAGCTTCAAATTAAAAAGCAGTACATAGCAAGTTATCAGGTTCCTCTGCTATACTGAGATTATAGTCACAAGTTTTGGTAATTATATCCTCCTTCTAAGGTTGCTGGACATGAACTATCCTTAAACCAGTAGTCAACATGTTGAGATGTTAGCATGTGAGTGAGCCAATGTTCTTACTACCCTGATTTACTACCATGAAGAAATCACTTTGGGATTAGGCTGAGTTCATCTACTTTTACTGGTTGGCGTGTACACAAAGAAAGGTCATATCTGTTTTAAAAATATCATGAAGGTGTGCAGTGTTTCAAGTTATTTTTTTCTTATCTTGGGAATAAACATTGAAACATTAAGAGACATAGTTAATATGTTGGGGGGTTTTTTAAGACTATAGATGGAGGAAGGCACAGTTGAAATGTGGCATGTAGCAAATTCTTTTGCTAAGGACAACTCAGTCCTAGGAACAATTTTCTTGAACAAAAAGGGGTGTATGAATCACTCTTATTAAGTTATATACCTTATCCAAACCTTTGTGTTAAAATGACTTCTTTTAGCCAAAATGTAGTTCCACTCCAATAGTTATTGGCAACAAGGTGATGAATATCATATTACTCTCTCTCCCTTTCCTTACTCTGTCCCATGTTAGTTATTCTTGTCTGATTTTTGTACTGGAGTCTTTCAGAATGATGTCTGTGACAATAGCTAAGGTTTTAGCTGTCAGTGTATATTTAAAGCTGGTCATCTGGGCATTTTTTTCTGCAAATATCTTGACAGAATATTTTCCTCTTCTGTGATAGTTAGTGTTTCTCAGTACACACCTACCTCCCTAAATTAAAATTGATTAAAGCTTAGAGATTGGGCTGAGTGCAGGATTAAGTCTTCTAAATTTAGCTGTCAACATATACCCAGGCCTCCACCACAGGTCAATACATTCCATGAGTGTAGACAGAGGTTCAGCATACTTTAAAGTCAACATCTGCCAGGTGGCCAGCTAAATAGCTCTCTAAACTCCCTTGGCTAGATTTCTACTGACTATAAATGGAAGCTTAGACCTCTAACATGTGTCTGGATACTTATGTCTAGACATGCATCTAAATGTCTTCATATCACATTAAATCACAACCTCAGATGTTTAATTGCCTAGGCAGAGACATGTAGTAGTCTTTGATATGTACCCAGATATTCTCACAGGCCTACAATTGTCTCTCTAAAAAGGTACGGATTGTCTGTAGGGTTTTATTGTGCTTCCTATCTGCTAGTTGCACAAGTACTCTATGGAATCTTGAATAGCACTGCAAAGTAATGTTTCAATAAATTAATTACAAGCAGCGGCTATTTAGGTGGCCAAAGTTAGATAGGATGAAACTCATCTTTGCTCCCCAGTTATTGATTCTTTAAGCAGAATTGATTGCCAAAGATGGGAAGTAAACTTTCACTAAGATTTGAGTGAAAACAACCTTTTCAATTTATTTATGATCAGAACTCTCTTCTAGTTCTAGTTGTAAAAAACACAAGTAACATTTAGGAAATAATTATTCTCCCCTGAAATTATCCTCCCTAGCACATTATGCACTAAACCTGCAAGGCATTGTTTTCTGTTTGCTTGTCCTGAATAAAGAATACATAAAAATTTTGGAGCAAGACTGATATTGGAAGAAGTATCAGCAATCATTATTTTAATTTTACTTGTTCTTGTCACAGTAATATTCAAGTAAACTTGTTTTTTCTCATATAATCTAACTAGTTTAACTTCAAAATCCCCAGCAGCTGGTAGTATGCAGAACCAGGCCCATAACATTTGCTGTCCCTGAAACTTGTTTTCCTTTACTTATCTTGTCCAGTATTAACCACTGACAGGCTACACTGTAGCTTCAATTCGTCAATTTTATTTTAGATTTTATGCAAGGTTATAAATACTCTACTGCTTCATTTATAAATGAGAAACTGAAATGCATAAAGCCAAGCTAGTTAATAGGTCAGCAAGTTACTTTGATATAATTGCTAGCCTCTGGTCTCCAAGGGTTAATGGTTGATCAATGATAAGAAATCTTTAGATACCTGATTGTATCTGAACAATATCAAAATATTCAGAATTTCAGATACGGTCTCATCATTTGATTAAAACTTTTCTCTGCCACTGATTCTCTCTATCATGTGAGTTTATGTGACTGAGTTTTACTTTCAAAGAAGTACCTTAATTTTGACATTGTAGGTGTCTTTATAGGTTTGCAAGATCAGAATGGATACCATCTGCCCTCTCTTTTTAACCTGCCTTTCTGATAGTGGTGTCATACCTCCTAGTGACAGCCAAGTATATTAGTCTGTTTCCATTCCAGCAGACTTGCTGACAATCTATCATACTCTAGTAGGCTCCTGTGAAGTCCGTAGGGATTATCTGTCAAAAGTCTTGTGTCAGAAGTCAAGCAAGAGTGACAGAAGGTCAGTTTGGCTGAGCAGTGTTCTTCTCCTAGAATTTAGGCAGAAAAGGAAAGTGTACAGACATAGGAAGGAAGGACAGGCGACACAGAAGGACTACAGAGATGCTATTTGCCAATGTAGGCAGAAAATGTGTGTAGCCAAAATTCAATTAGAGTTCAATCTGACCAGCACTGTGAAGGACAACAAAAAGGGTTATTTTATATAAGTTAACAGCAAAAAAAGAATCAGAGATAACACTGGTCCATTGCTTGATGATGTCAGTCACCTCACAAATAGAGATGTAGACAAAGAAGAGATGTTTAATGCTGTATTCACCTCTGTCTTCGACACTGGTGATGGGCCCTGGGACCCCCACAGCCCTGTGTTGGAAGACCTTTTCCTTCTTTGGGATTGCCCGCTTTTGCACTCTGAATAAATGGCTCTTGAAAGTGACCAGCATTCATAGACCCCAGTACCTTCAAAAGGAGATTCCCAGGGGACCTTAATAACTAGCTCCTTCAGCAGCCTGAAGTCTACTCTCCTCATACCAGTGCTGAAGTTTTGCTGGCAGTTTTTCTTATATCAAATCACAGAATCTAAGGGGT
>VZRW01000720.1:0-10463 GCA_013398125.1 Aegotheles bennettii
CTTTCCTGACAAAGTCTTGAGTCTTGAGGGACTGGGATTTTTGTGTGATTGTGTTTTAGTATGAGAAAATATGTCATGAGATATCAGGTTGCTGAATGCAGCTGCAAGCAGGGAAGGAACTGCTTGTTGTCANCATGCAGGAGAACCTTCAAATGGCAGATGTGCATCCTGAATTAACTCCCTTCCATGGGGGTGTTGTGCCCCTCTTGGCAGGGTAGGGGGACAGCAGGGGTTGGGGGGGAGACTGTTGTGGGGGTAAGTCAATGGCATATGGTGAACCAGCTACTCGATAGCTTTGTCATTAACCACGCAGCTTTGGAATTGTGATTGTATTGCCCATCACTCTCTGTATTTCAGAATGGATTGTCTGACCTGGTTGTTAACATCATGAAATGGGTGTAGCCGGTTCAGAAAGAAAAAAGGGGGAATTGTGGGGGTAAGTCAATGGGATATAATGAACCAGCTACTTGACAGCTTTGTGATTAACCACGCAGCGTGTGTATTTGGAGTCATCTTGAGAGATAGGAACAAAGAGACAGCATCGCCTGTTTCCAGCCGGACACCGGCAGTGATACGGAGCAATGCCGGAGGTCACCTGGGTGTGCTTCTGGTCACGGGACTGGCACACTGCCGGAAGAGACACAGACCAATGAGAGGGGATGGGACGTGGACCAATAGCAATGTCTGTAACACTGTGCCCGCCCTCACGTGTGGGGGATGCGGCCAATCACGGTGCACGTTTCTGGCACCCAATATGAGTGTATAAAAGCAGTGAAAAGGTAAACAAAGTTGTTCTTTTGCTGGCTTCATACTGAAGGAGTGGTAAAAGTTCCTTACCTCCGCAAGTAATTTCTACATGTGAAACCCCCTACCTACACATTAGCCCAGTTTTATGGACTTAAGTGGTTACTGTTTTTCTGTGATGTAACTCATGTCAGTCTTGTTTATTGCCCAAGGTCCTTAAACTAGGTGAACATCCAAATCAAAACTCAAATACTGTTCAGGAGGGCTGCCACCATGCCTTTATACTGTATGGTATCCTGACTTAGCACTTGAAAATTTGTTTGCACAGGGGCTATATATAAACTTGGTAATCCAAAATTAGTTGTGGCCTGGTTCAACATCTAGAATATGCTATTACATTCTCTGTATGACCTTAAAGCCCAATTCTACAATTTTTTGATCACTCATTCTCATTCATTGAGAATTATTTACTTTTCTTTTTTTTAAAAAAAAAACAACCAACAACTGGGTGTCTAAGCCTAAAAGTGAATGTAAGTAAGGGTGGTATATAAGACCCATTCACGAAAAAGAAATTCATGCCTATAGTTGTATTTTTGATGTTACTGCATTTTTTTCTGCTAGATAAAGCTAGTTTGCAATCTTCGCAGTTTTGCTTAAACAGGTAAGTAATTGTCCTTACCCATCAGCAGCAACTACGACTTTGAAATTATCTGAGCTGATTTTATTTGAAAGGGTAGGATGTTATTTGTTTGTACCAAGATGTGACATATTTATTCCAGCCAAGACAAGAAACCTCTGCATTCTCAAACTGTACCAGTTTAGGCTTAGAAAAAATAATCTACCATAAAAATTAATGGCTGTGTTCAAATCAGTAAAGTTCACACTCTTGGATTTAATTTTTACCATAGGCTGGGTATGGTAGAACTGTAGATAAACTGTAAGCCAAGGTGCTGTAAGAATTAAAGTTTCTCTACAGTACTTTATGTTTTAAGCAACTGTAAAGCAGTTTCATTATCTGAGCAGCGTGAGCTATTGACTGGAAGGATTGTTCACAAGAATTTAAGTTCCTTTTCTGAAAGAAACTGGTCCCAAGCCTTGCTCCTTGCTTTCAACTTTGAACATGTTACCTTCTAGGTCTAAGAGGGTAAGTTTGAATATGTAATGGTTTGGTTTAAAATGTATCCTACAACCTGTTAAACATTGATTCCCAAATGTAAGTTGCATGACACACTTAAAATTAGCATTATCCTGTGCACAATACAAGCAGAGGTACATTTAACGGTTCTCTCTTAGATGTGAAGACGTATGAATATAAAATGTATTTCAATCTTACTTGGCTTGAGTATTCTTCCAGAATGTATGTTCTTACCTCAGCATGTATTGTAGTTGCTCTGTATTTGTATATGTTGCTAGAACTTAGACTGTATAAATAGTGAGGGATTTTTATATGCATGCTAAAAAGTATTTTAAATAAATTGCACATATGTATTACTTGGTCTGTTTACATTTTACACCTACATTATACACTCTGCCTCCAAGAGTCACACTGTCCCATTTCCTGGCAGTTGGTGTATGTAGCAACCATCCACAGAGGATGGGTTGGTTGGTCCTTGCCCATCTCACCAATTTCTCCTTGTGGCTGAAATCTGCTGCAGGGACAAGTGGTATTTACAGGACGGTGCTTCCCTGGAGTTTCCTGCTGCTGGCAGAGTGCTGGCTCTGGAGTTACATGTAACAAGAGGTTACAGCACAGGACAGGCAGCTTCCCTCTGTTCGTGTAATGAGAAAGTCAGGCTCTGGTTCACTATAGCCCATTGCTCAGATGCAGAGACAATCCCCCCAACAGTCAGCAAACCACCTCTGTACTGATGGAGGGGCTGCTAGTTTATTCTTCAACTAGACCATGGCTGTTCTCCAATTACTGAAAAAAAAAAAGCTGCTTTTGCTTTCAAAGCTTTCCCTGTCTTTATCTTAAATGCTAGCACTGCAGTTCCTAAAATCAGGAAATCCTAACTACTCTTCTTTTGCAACTAGGAGGTTAAAATCGGATCCTGAATGGCTTAGTCCTGTGCTTGTCAAACTGAAACATCCTTGTAGAATAACAAGCAGACTTGTCTTCAGAAAATGAATGCCAGTAAGCATGCAAGCATCCCTGCTTTAGCTGACCAGTGTTCTAGAGGGACTGCTCTCAAGTGACACAGACATCTGTGTAAGGCAGAATGCTTCCCATACCTTTATCCATCCCTGCATCTTGTTTCAAACATATATTCTGTGTGAAACACAACTTACCTGAAATGCTGCTACTTCAGTTTGAGCTGTCTCAGCTTCATGTTTAAGGTTTTCTACATGTTGGGTGATGTAGGGGGGAAAAAAACCACAAAACCTGAAGCAAAAACTTATCTGGATTTCTGAAAATGTTTCATGAGCAAAACCCACCCTGCTTTTACACATCTTAGTGTGCATATGTCTTCTGACATATTTTTTTTTTACTTTCCCACAAATGCTGTAGAGCAATAGCAAAAGCCCATGTAATGACAGTACTGACATGAAACCAGAACAAACAACCCTACCTACAGCGGAAGCCTAAAACAGTTTTTAAAGTGCACTTCTGTCCTCATGCTGACCTTACCTAAGATGACTATGCATACAACGTTATGGTCAAATACAATACAGTGTCTACGTAAAAACAAAGTTCAGTAATGTGATTCTTTTGGGCTTTTTTTACCTTTTTACATGGCTTTAAGCAAGACAGAGTCCAAAACCATCAGGACACAATTGAAGGGCAAAGTGGAAATCTGCAGGTCAGGTTTCACACTCATACAATGCCACAATTCATTACAATGGTCCATAAATAATTTTTAAGTCTTACATTATTTTTGAAGTACCTGAAGTTCACCTGCCTTGCTCCTGAACATGTTGTAGCTTCACAAACCTCTCCAAAACCAGCTTTTGGCAACAACGGGCTGAGTGCCAGAATCCATTCTGCTCACGAAGGCTCCTTTGTATTGGCCTAGCCTAGTACATTACTCTGAAACAATGGCAAAACAATCTGAATTTCATTAGTAACAAAGAATCCATGCTCTATGTATGTTTATGTTTCAAACATCTGATACACATCTAAAGCAGCCAATAAAAAGGCATGGATGATCAAAACATTCCTTCAGCAGTCACAAGCCATTCTACATATGTACTTTATAACCTCTCACAGGTAGATTCAAAGATATGGTCTGTACAGCTGTACCTTCAGTAACCCTGTGAAGTTATTTCTTTTTCTGTATCAAAAAAACTGCCCACCACCAAGGCAGCCTTGGTAGTGACAACAATGCTTTATCACTTTATGCACCTCTGAAGTAGACACACCGCTTGTATGTTTAAATGCTGCAATTATTATTAGGAAAAATTACCAAAAAGTAGGATTTGGTAAAGAAGTTAAGCTAAAGATCTGGCTACCAGTAACAATCGTGGTAGTACCAAGGTAAGTTAAGTTGCTTACCCCACTGTAACCAAGATTTTGCAGGTACATGTCACACAGCTTACAGCCACCAGGCTCTGAACATTGGGACTGGCTCATCCAATAAAGTCACCTGCAATTCAGGTGAGCAACTGCCTCTCCGCTGAAAGGTTATCCCAGATTAGAACCTGATTGCTGATAAGGAGGTATGCAGAAATATGGAACAGTTTCTCATATATTGCTCATGTTTTGGAGTGGGACAAAAAATTTGTCTGCCGTTCCTCATCCTTTAGCACAATGTATGAATAAGCTTACCTAAAGTATCTATGCTGGGAATGATTTTTCATGTGTTGAAGAAATTCTAAATCCTCCCTTGTGCAGCTGCAGCCTTTTATTCTTCATACTCCTCCTGTACTCATGTCACTGAAGCCTGGCCAAGAAGTAATGAATGCATTTATTTTATTTTTTTTGTCTAAAGGGAGGAGTTATGCCAACTGCTGAGAAGAGCTCAGCTTGCTGCATTATGTTACTACTAATTTAAAGGAAGGAAAATACAACATTTTGCCTCCTTGTGCATGCTTTACTCCTAAATATCCAACCAGCTGAAGCATAATACAAGGTTCATGGGTGAGTTCTGCCTGCATCAGTGCAGTGGGAAGCACTCAGTTGGGTTTCCTTCACCCAGTCATCTGCTTCTTTTTTAATAAATAAACAAAAATCCTGAAGACTGCTTTTTCAACTTTGGCTGAAATCAGCGCAAGGCTTTTGGCAAAGGAGAGGGCACAGCAGACAGACCACACAGAAAGTCTCAGTTTCTTTAAAAAAAATGTTAACAAAAAGAATTTGTAAAAGCTCTATAATTAGTCAAGCATTTCCATCAGTGCAAGTAAGCATAGAAGTGCAGCCTCTCTCAAGGCTTCTTCTGAATCTGCTTAGGAAAGGAAGGCAGATGGAGGCAGAGGAAAAAAGTGCAGTGGAACAACTGCCACAACACATACGTCATATTAATAGTTTTGAAAAGCTGGTTGAACTCCCTGACCTGTCAAAGACTGCACAATTTTGCAGCCCTGTATTCAGTGGAGGTTTGTGGTATCAACTTAGATGGAATAGTTAAAAGCTAAACCTTATTTCAACGGTTAATGATATTCCTTCGCTGCCAAAGTAATGAAAAACTATCTGTTTTGCATTTAATGAACTAAAGAGACAAGAAAAGGAGTTTTTCGTAACAATAGGAGCAAATGAGGAATGGCTACAAAGAAAACAGAGCAGAGGTAATTTTAAATGATGAGGACCTTTAACATAGTAGGTTTTGTAGTTTAAGATCAAGAGGCAGACAAGCTTCACACATACCTCTAAGAGGTAATAAAGAAAGTAATTAAGAGCCTGATGCAAATAAACCAAAAAGGTCAGTGATGTTTTATACTCCTTCATACTTCAAAGGGAGAGAAAACAAGCTTACTTTTATCAGTCATTTCTGTTCTACCATAGTAAACTCAATTTAAAGGAAAGAGGAAAATTGAACAAATCACTGGGAAACTTAGTACAAGTAAAAGACTTTAAAACTGGCATGGATTGTCATACAAAATACATTATAAAGAAATGGACCAGAAAAAAATAAGAACAAAGATATTTTATAATTATCTAAATTTCAAATTCTACCATTCAGGGTAAAACGGGTATTGTAAAGATGACAGACTCAGACTCTGTGGAGAGGAGCAGACAGGTACCACCACAGCACACGAGTGGTAAAGAGACGCATCCTGCAGGCTAAAGAGTGAAACCCAGGCAGCACTGAAACCACACCTAAAAACCAAACTGGACCCTGAACCATGCTGATGCAAAGCTGACACCTACACCACAGCAACACATGGGATTTATGATATCTTCATTTGCTTTGCTTAACTTTGATTCTGTCCTTTTTAAGTTGCTCTAGTGTTTTTAAAAATTGAAAAGCCTTTCTGTTCTTCAGGGAGCTCACTGTAAGTAGAGGTCCCAGGAAATCCAACTCATAGCCCCACCCCACAGAGGATCCCATCAGAAACCTACGTTATTTGCATGGAAACTGGAACAGGAATGTGTAATTTACATTCACTGCAGTCTAGCAGATAACAGGACTTTAAGCAGGAGTGCACACAGACATGAAAGTAGTGCCTGTCTTCAGCTGGTATTTGATGTATTGTTCAATCTCATGACACAGCAGTGAAAATTTCTGATTCACAGGAATCTTGCTGAGATTCAAGATTTGTTTTTAGCTCCTGCTGTGAACACAAAGTAATATTCTATATCAGAAATAACAGCATTGTAAAACACACACAAAATGTGAACTCATTTGTGTACATAAAACAGTGATGACAGAATATATTCAGAATTCATTCAGGATTGCATTTGCAGAACAAAAATTAGAATATTCTCCAGTGAGACAAAACACTGCTTTTTTCTTCAGGTTTTACAATGACAATTTTGGAACAAAAACCAAAACAGAGAAAAAATTAAATCCCAAAGGAGGTCCCTAAGCAATCTATATTAAAAGGTAACTTACGCCAATGCCTCCTTCTGCCCAAGAAGATGGATTCATTGGGCACAAAAACTTGCATTTTTCAGTAAAGCTCAAATAAATGTTTCATAACTTTTAGAGATTTGCCAGCCATAGTTTCATGCAACATGAAAGCATTGCACTGGTCCAAAAACTCATTAATGTAAAAGGTAGCTAGAACAGGGTTTGTAGTTCTCAGCTCACATAAGAGCATTTTAGCTATAGTTCTGGAAAGTCATCTTCCTTCAGACAAGTGGGCAAAAAGACCTCATGTTACTGTCCTCAAATAATTACTCAGCATCCTGTCTTAAGTTGTATCTGGCACAATACACATGTGGCATGCACCATATACATATATACAATATACAGTGTTTGATCCGACTAGATAAATTCCATTTAAATTATTCAAGACACAAAATTATTTCAGGGAGTCAAACACTAATAATCGTTCATTAGAACGGTTTTCCAACTATTGACAAGCTCTTAAGGTATAACACACACAAAAAGCAAGCTCCCCCCTTGCTCTCGCATCCGTAAAGTTTCTGAGGCTTCAAAAAAGTGACACTTCCGGTGAAGACATTCTCTCTCTGAGCAGGAGCTAGATCCCAACATAGTGTTAGGTCCCGGTTTTGCAACTGGGTTAATGCAGGACAGCTTCCATACTGGTTTTGATAGGGCAAGGTCCAGCATACCACCTGAATAATTAGGTCTCAGAATCTGCCCAGGCAATGTATGTCAGGCTGAACATATAACAGGCTCCAAGGAAGCTCTGTTGCAACTTCCAAAAGGGATTTTGTGTGTGTGCATGTGTACTTGCTAAGTCCTGGCTGCTTTTTGTTCTTTACAGTGTCTTATTTTTGTATCACTTCTTTTATACCTACTGTTGATCCTTCTATTACTAGCCTAGCTAGATGGCCTGCTACCTCGCTTATTATTTCACACTCCTGCAGGTATTTATAAGCACGTACTACATAACTGTAATAAACCATGGGGCATTTGGTTAACACCAAAGACTTCAGCACCACAGACAGAATTTTCAGTCTTCCAACCAAACCCAGCTTTTTCATAATCACAGCAAACCACGATACAGTGTTATCTTGAAAGATATTTAAATTGCCTAAAGCTAAATGGGATCAAAATCCAGTAGTTTCATATAAAGAAGAAAAACCCAAACATCTTAAAAAAATTCCAGTTCCTAACAGCAGATTATAATCAATGATGTTTCAATTATGTTTTCACAGCAAAATAAAAATAACTTCTGCTTCTGTGCATATTTTATAACATTTTTTTCAACCCAGTAGACAAAGATGAAATATATACACAAAGAAATGGTGTCCTGCATAAACAAAAAAATGCTGATCTTAATCCAAACTTCCCTCATAAAGCTAGACCTCCGCTGGCAGGATTCCCACTCCAAACGGTGGCAGATACTAAATTTGTCGGTATCAAGAGACTGAAGCCATTATTCATTATTCCAAAAGCTTTAATGTTTTTTGCATCTATATCAGATTTTAAACTCACACAATAATGAACCAGCCACGTGATATCAAGTACTAATAAAGCTGCCTGCAAAAATGAGTTCCCATTGAGTCAACCTCAAAGACCACTCAAAATACAACTGTATTATTATTTTCAAAACTTATGCATATTTCCAAATTTGGCTTTTTCTATGGCCTGTATATGACTGAGTTAGAATTAAGTAATTCCAAGAATATTTTTTCAGTAAGTCATGATAGCAGCCCTCTGATAAATTGAGAAGAGATATCCCTCCTTACTCTCAGCCGTAGATGGTGCTATCACCTTTTTGTTTTCTGTAATGCCAACAGAATTCTTGCACCAAGAGACTTTTAACATATACTGGTATAGCAAACATTTTCTTGGTAGAGCTCATCTTTTTCCTTACCATGTATCTGTGCATGTGAGACACCCACTTTTCTGCCTGTCTCCACCAACCGTGACTTCTCTGATTTATCAGGGTGCAGAATAGGTGTCAGTTCAAATGACTACATCCAACTAATATACCAGCTGAATGCTCCTTCATAAATGGCAGTTTAAAAACTCTCCAGTGATGAATTACTTTGTTGGTACAGACAGAGAGTGACACAAGGAAACTGTTTACCTGTGGGAACAACACTACTACACTTTTGCATTGTAAGATGCATTTGACAAATTCACTATTTTCAAGTTCTACAGTTCAAACACAAACATTTTCAGATGACCTTCATTCATGGAGCTGAAAAAATGCTTACCTGGGATTCCTTTTTGCATGCCTTCAGACCTTGCTCGAGTATAACCTGAAATGGTTTGCGTGTCTTCTACCCATGAAGCTTCATATAGAACCAAAGAGAAATTTAACATTAAAAAAAAAAGTTGCTTTTCTTTAATTGATCATTTATCTACAAATGCATGCACAGAGAATGTATTTACAATACCTGTTTATATAGTTTTATATAGTTCTATTTCAAGACAGCGTTACAAACTTCTGCAAAATAAAAACAAGCCCTTATTCTCACATAACTTGGGGAAAACCAGCATGTGAAACCACATTTTTTTTCTGTACAAGCTAATTATGTAAAAATGCTACTGTCTTAATCCGGCTTTATCCAGTACACTTGCAAGCCAGTTTTGCCATGAACTTAAGTTTATTTCTTCATAGCATTGATAAGTCCATGGAAACAAAACAAGAGGATTCTATTACCACCTACTTTGATGTTGATTATCAAAGTAAGCTCTTGATTGTATAATCTAAATATGCAATGGTAAATACTTATAAAAAAACCCTATAGAGTCAAATTAAAAATTGCCTGAATTCTGAATGTGAGTTATTTCATAGAATCATAGAATGTGCTGAGTTGGAAGGTCCAACTCCTGTCCCTGTGTAGGTTACCCCAAGTGTAACACCATGTGCATGAGAGCATCGTTCAAACACTTCTTGAACTCAGGCAGGCTTGGTGTTGTGACCACTGCCCTGGGGAGGCTGTTCCAGTGCTCGACCACCCTCTGGGTGAAAAACCTGTTCCTGATATCTAACCTAAACCTCCCCTGATTCAGCTTCCTACTGTTATCTCAAGTCCTGTCATTGGTCACAAGAGTGAAGGGATCAGTACCTGTCCCTTCCCTTTCCCTTGTGAGGAAGCCATAGACTGCAATGAGGTAGCCTCAGCCTCCTCTTCTCCAAGCTGAACAAACCAAGGGACCTCAACTGCTCCCATAAGGCATCTTCTCCAGACCCTTCACCATCCTCCTGGCTCTCCTCTGGACACTCTCTAGTAGTCTGATCTCTAAAATGAAAAATAAAACTTTTGTTTTCATATCAAGTAAAAGTGATGTATTATTCAGCTCATTCAGAACACCCAAAAAAGTATTTTATACTTAAGTATAACGAGACGTTAGTGTACATCTTTATATTAACATAACTATTTTCAGATGAAATCTGTATTCACAATGCCTCAAAAGTAAGTGAACCACAGACTTCCTATTTTTTATGCTAGAGAAGGAAAGCATTGATGCCTAGCAAATGCCAGGATCAATGCAGGATTTTCCTCTCAGGTGCTTTATTGATCAATAAGGATCACACATAGTATATGTGAACTGAGCTAGAGAGATGCATGGGTTTTTTTAGGCCTACAAAACAAAACCATCTCCCGATTCTGTTCTAGTAAAGAATAAATTGCATCCCTATGTGTGTCTTTCCTGTAAGGGCAACTGGAACGCTGAAATGGATGCAGACATGTT
>VZRW01000722.1:0-16596 GCA_013398125.1 Aegotheles bennettii
AGACCACCCTTAAGACAATGGGTGCGCCCTGACCGCGAAAACCAAGACACACTGTCAAATTATATTTTAGAAGCCATCTAATTGCAAAAATTCCATATTCTGACAATTTACACTTTCAATAGTATGTCCTGATTTTGAGATTATTTAAAATTCTCCTGAGAAGGAAATTTCCACTTTCTGTGCATTTTTGGAAGAAACCAAGAAATGTGAAAACTGATTTCTGTACACAGAAGTCATGTAAGCGTTTATATTGAACAGTTTATTGGGTTTTATATAAATTAACTAGAGAAAAAAGAACTTCTTCTAATCTGCCATCTGTAGCCGAATTTTCATTTTACTTCCATCCAAACACATAAAATATTTTCAACAGATATGATGTTTTTCAAACAGGCAACGAGAAATATGAGGGTATGATTTATGTTACATTGTACCTGCTATACTACTGCCTGTGTCCCAGTGATACAATTTAGGACAAGTTTTCCAAAAGAAATGTTTATTTTGGGTATCTCCTTTTGGAATCTCCAATACGAGACAACTGAAAAAGCCCACTTTTCAAACTTGCAGTACTCAGTTCTTTCTGAAAATGAGGTTCCAGCTCACTGTCTCAGAAAAGGCAGGCCCATAAAATGAACAGTCATTTTGAAAAACTTTGCTAATTTTTAAATTTCATAAGCTTTTCCAGAAGTAACATGTCAGGGAGCTAAGAAGAAATATTCTGTCTCTTTTGGTATTTTTCTTCAAATGTGTCATTTGGTCACAGTAATTCTTCTGAGGAGTGATGGACTAACTGTAGCATGCTAACACAATTGAAAACATCCTCCTTTTTTTTTTTCCTGCTCAGATACAAATCTAGTTTTAAAACTGTGTTATACAAGTGTATTAGCTAGTCTGTCCTAAAAACATAGTTGACAGTCTGAATGCCCTGGTTCAAAATAATTTTTAGTGACATTAAACATTTTTGTGGAGCACTTCTTCTTTCTCTTGATTTTTTTCTTCCTTTTTTTTTTTTTTAATGGCACAGAAATATTCCAAATTTTTACTTAAGAACAAAGATAAAATTATGAAGCTACTTTATTTTTTTTTTTACAGGAAAAATACTTACTGTTTCCTGACCAGTTGAAATGTTTTCCTAACATAGACCTGCCATGGGATGCTGTTAGGTACCAATGAGAACAGTTTTCAATTACAGGCACTGCTATTCCAAAAAAAACACTTACTGAAAAATATGAAGGAGTGCAAATAAAAACAATGGAAGCCATTTATGTTAGATGATATGAGAGCTGGTGATGAGAGCAGTGAGAGCAATGAGCACTAAGGGTCATGTTAGGTAACTGAATGACTGGATGAACTGGCATATGGAGAAATATGAAGGAAGCTAAGCATTACTAGATTGTCTGAACAAGACTGAATTGCCAATGGCATAATAGACAATATATATTCATAATAAGGTACAAATAATAAAGAGAGATATTGTTTATGGTGACATAACTGGCCATGACTTGACTATTGCCAGAGTCTGAAGATCTTGAAAACACAAGATTCATAGCAAGGGAAACTTCCTGACAAAGAGATCTTCAAGTTGTTAAAAATTACAAAGCAGAGGAAGGAAGTCCCATTTTCTGAGGCTAGACTGGGCAATAGTCCAGCTTGCTGAGTACATATTTTACTTTTTCTTGAAATATCAGGAAGCTCTAGGAAATGTTTTATATGGCAAAGCCAAGGTACAAAGCGATGTGTTTCGTAGTTAAAATTACTGTCCCTGTTTCACTAAAGGTCTGCAGAGACGTTTCAGGAAAGGACCTTTCTGTGACTCTCACGTACAAATATCAAGCCTTTGGAGGTAAGATGAACTAGATGATGCAATAGATCTTTTCCATCTCTAATTTTCATGAGCGCACAAACAAATATTCATGCCTGGGAACATTAATCACTATTGGGTAGAGGGCTAAATCAAAGAAGGGAACTAATGTTTTGTGCATGCTCAGCACACAATGTTCTAATGTTTAGAACTATGTAATTTCCAAAACAAATTTCTTCAAAGAAGGCAATGCATCATTCAGGAGTGCATTCACTTTCAAGGGTGATGTTTCAAAACAAAGTTGATTTGAGTTACTGGGGATAAAAAGCATATGAAAAATACCTTAAGTTGTGAAAAATCACTTTTTCCCTCCTCCTGATTGGATAACTTTGAAAAAAAATACAAACAGCTGGATTGATTTTTATGAAAGTTTCTAAAACTAATTCAGTCTTGGATTGAGACTGAGTATGAAAAATTTGAGCCCCAAAGGTAATATTTTGTTGAGAAAGTTATAAATGACTGTGATTTAGAATTGAAATGCCATTTTCAAGCTTGGCAATATCATCACAACCACAATGCTACATTAACTTGTGTTGTGCAAAGCTGTAGTGATAATAGAAAACCAAATTCTCCTGTTTTCAACTGACCTGCAGCAAGTTCCTCTGTCAGGGAATCTGTCACACAAGCAGAAAACAGGAAGCAAGAAAAAGAAGAGAGTGAGCAGGACTAGAGAAGAGAAGGAATAAGAGGGAATGACGGGGGTAGGGGAATGAAAAACACAGAAAAAAATAAACTAAAGGACAGATCAGTATAGTATCTCTCTTTAAGTCCTCTATTTCCCTGTGAGAGGGTAAGATGTCCATGGTCAATATTGTTCTTTTGAATACACTGGTGAGCAACACAAGAGATGGAGATGGTAAAGAAGAGGCCAAAAAGGAGGTGAAAAATGGAGTGGAGATAGAAAAAGTAGATAAAATAGTGAGATTAAAAGAGAAATTATAAAGGAAATTAATTTTGGAATTATTGACAAATTTCTGGAAGAGTTCTCTCTCAAATACCTTTCAGAAAGAGCTCCACTTAAAACAATTTGTAGAATCCTGCAAAAGCAGGGCTAAGCTAGAAGTAGGCTGTGTCTCTATAGGAGGCAAATGAATTTTATAAAAATAAAATGGATGGAGGAATAGACACCCTGGAACTGTCCAAGGCTGCAGAGCATCTCTTTTCTTCTTACCATCTAGAAGGAGCCCCAGTTGGTGTTTGCCAGCAAGGATACCCCGCCAAAGCAAAGATTCTGGCTGTGCCAGCTTCTGTAGAAGCTCCTAAAGCTCTGGGCTTTCCAAAGGTGCCTCAGTGTGAGAAGCGTCAGACTAAATAGGTCCTCAGGGATGAAATTATCCAAATTTAGCAGCTTTCCTTAAATTTGTTAAGAAACTGAAGTCTCCTGCCAGGAATTCTGCATAAACACACTCCTTAAAGATCCTTTATGAAGTCTCTGTAGCTTGTCAAAACTACAGTGGTTGTCCTGCCTGCTGACCCTGCTTTGCAGGAGATAGTTCAAAAACATTTCAGACAGCAGTCTTTGACTGAAGCTTGCTCTTACCTTACAGTACAGATCTGGAGCCTTGTTAGTTTTCCTCTGACACCATTTTCACTCCTCTCAGATGTAAAACATATGCTCTGTATTCTGCATTTTCTGCTGTCTCCAGGTAGTATTCAATGAAGGACTCCTCCACAAGTTTCAGCCATACGGCCCTCTCTTACTTATTTCCAAACCACCCCCTAGGGTTGAGCATCATTCCTAATTTCTCCTGTATAAGCCAGTCATCACATTTCAAACATCTATTCAACTTATAATTTGGCTAGTTAAGAGTGAGGTGTTTGCTGTTTTGTGTACCTAACCTAACATGGACAAAAACCAGCCTCTCCCCTTCTCCAACTACAGATATTTTCTTTCCTTTCCATGCTCTTATTTTAAATGAGTCATCACTCCTCACTACCCAACAGCAAAACAAGTTCAGTGACTCATCTAACCCCTTATGGTCTTGCTGATATTTAGAGACAAATCTCAAGTTGATAGCTTATCTGCTAGACAAGAGAGGGGCATTGTTCTCTGCTATTCAAAGAACATTGGTACAATATTCTTAACACTTTTGCAATATTCTACATGTTACATATTCTAAAAGGTATAAACAATATCAAACTTCACCTTTATTTTTAACAGATCCTGAGTAGGTAGTAAGAGCATGTATGGCAACCATGTTAAGGCTATGGATAACAAAGCTGGTAAGAGAGTGCTTTCTTCCATAGTTTCCTTCTCCAGGAACATTTGTATGTTAGTTTTAGGGCCATTTTACATCACATATAAGAAGTTTCATTTAACCCTGAAGTTGCCTCATGCAATGAGTGTAAGAGAATGAAGCCCATGAGCAGAATTTGGTAGAGTGTGAAGGTGGTTAAAGGCAGATATTTGACAGTACTGATTCAAAATTCGTCTGTTTGAAGAATTTCTGTTGAGGCTGTTTTCTGAGGACAAATATCTTTGACAAATGTGTGCATAGAAATATTTTCATCTGGAAAAATGCTGATTCTGTAGAAAAACAAAGTTCTTTAAAGAGAAACAAATCTATAAATCTCTATCCGTATCTATGTCTAAACAGACACCATTTTTGGTGCTGCCATACATCAATAACCATAAAAATGTGTTGTGAGAAAGAGTTTGTTTGCTTGAAGTTCATATTCTGCACGTTAGTTGAAGTTCCCTGGAGAAAATGTATCATTTTAAGTGGCATGAGAGACTGTGATGTATTCTACAAGCAAGTAGCTATATTATAGCTTATACAGTGTCAACTGTGGTATGGCTCTGTGATGACATTTCTGAGCTGAACGCTTCTTGCACCAAAATATATGAGTTTTGTTTTTTCACAAATACTCAGCAACTTCAGGGTGCAAAAATAATTTTTAACTTGATTCTTTCGAAAATTATAATGAGGCAGATAATTGCATGCTAATATGCAGGAGTTTTTAGCCCTAAGGATGTTTAGTATGAAAGTTGGGATGGAGAATACTCTGTACCACTAAAGAGAATGGCTAGCAGGGCAGAAAACTTCACAAAACAGTGATTCTCATTGCCTTCTTGGTAAGAAAAAGGAGTGAGAACCCTCTCTGTACTGCAACTCATTCTTGTAACATTGTTTTTTTATTTTAAGGACAGCAAAAAAAAATCTAGGCATGCTTTATACTGAGAGATATTTAAGACTAGGTTGGAATTTCATCTTGAGGGAAGCTTTTAGGCATAATTAAATCAGCTCTGACATAATGTAGGTGAATGGCCTAGGCAGGCAATTAGAAATGTATCCCAAGCTCAACAGCTCTATGACAATACATTCAAAGACAAGGTAGACTCAATTGCTTGCTTTTTCCACATTAAAAATTCTACCAGAGATGAAGATTAAGGAACATTAAATCATTTGTCCAAAATGTCCACAAAGTTTGTGGAAACACAGGCACAATACCTGACACGGATTCTGTAAGAAAAATACTGGATAGAATATAAGTATGTCTTCTGGGTAGTGATCAAAATGGCTCAAGCCTGCCTAGATCAAAGCTAAGATATAATCACAGAATCAGACCTGACAGCTTCATATTTAAAAGATTTGAAGACTGAGCAGTTAAAAGTTACATTGGTTGCCTACAGCAATAGGATCTACATATCTTGGAGTGACAACAGGGTCTTTAATGACATCTAGATAATTCTGGTTTTAGTGAAAGCCAAAATAGCTAATCCTAGGTTTTCTCTTCAAGTGGGTGCATATACTTTCAATCACAATTAAAACAAAGGGGAAAAAAGAATGCAAAATACATACTGTTTTAAACTGCCATGTAATTCAGACTTCAATTTATGTTGATTTTGGCCGAACTACGCGCCAAGTTATAGGCTGTTTGCTAGTGGACAACATTATACATTGTCAACTCACTTTCATAAGGTTTATTAACTCGAATCTTCTTTTCTAGAGAGGTACAAAGGATCTAGGTGTTTCCAATAGTTACTTTTGAAGCAGTTAGTAAGAGAAAATGTTCTGAAAATATTCAGATTAATGGTCCATGTGGCAGCCTTCCAGACAAGATCTATTTTGCCTCAGTCTTCACTGGCGAGTGCTCAAGTCACACCATTCAAATTGCAAAAGGCAAGGGCAGGGACTAGAAGAAAGATCCACCCACTATAGGAGAAGAGCAGGTTTTTGACCATCTAAAGAACCTGAAGATACACAAGTCCATGGGACCTGACGAGATCCATCTGTGGGTCCTGAGGGAAGTTGCAAAGCTGCTTTCCATTATGTTTGAAAAGTTATGACAGTCTGGTGAAGTTCCCATTGACTGAAAAAGCAGAAATATAACCCCCATTTTCAGAAAGGGAAGAAAGGAAGACTCAGAAAACTAGAGGCCTGTCAGTCTCACCTCTGTGCCCAACAAGATCATGGAGCAGAGCCTGAAGGCTCTGCTAAGACACATGGAAAATGAGGGAGTGATTTGTGACAGCCAGCATGGCTTCACTAAGGGCAAATTGTGCCTGACAAATTTGGTGGCCTTTTATGAAGGGGTTACAGCATTGGTGGATAAGGGAAGAGCAACTGACATCACCTACCTGGATCTGTGCAAAGTATTCAACATTGTCCCACAGGACACCCTGGTCTCTAAATTGGAAAAACATGGATTTGATGGATGGACCACTCAGTAGATAAGGAATTGTCTGGATAGTTGCACTCAAGTGTTGTGGCATATAGCTGGATGTCCAAATGGAGACCAGTGATAAATGGCATTTCTCAGGGGTCGGTAGAGGATCTGGTGCTGTTTAACATCTTTGTCAGTGACATAGACAGTGGAATTAAGTTCACCCTCAGCAAGTTTGTTGATGACACCAAGCAGTGTGGTATGGCAGATGTGCTCGAGTGAATGAATGCTGTTCAGAAGGACCTTGACAGGCTTGAGAGGTAGGACCATGCCAACCTCATGAAGTTCAACAAGGCCAAGTGCAAGATCCTGCACATGGGTCAGGGCAATCCCAAGCACAAATGCAGGATGGGTAGAGAATGGATAGAGAGTGGTCCTGAAAAAAAAGAAAAGTTTCAGTTTGTGTTCTGGAAAGAATGTGGAGTTTAAGTGAAAGGAAAGGATGCTTTTATAAGCACTGCACTGCAGAGGGATGGGTAAATTCAGAACTGACTGGGAAAGAAACCCAGTGTGAGATTTATCTGAGATTGGCAATCATATAAAGGTGAAATATCACCATAGAGAGAGCTGTTGCTTCTCTGTCATAATCTTTAAGAATCCTTCGATCATTGTGGATGGTTCAGATGATAGTCCTTGTTCAGTCTTTATCAGGTGAAAAACATCAGTGAGAGTATTTGGATGTTGAATGGGGGATAGGGGAATACGAAGGACTCCTGTGGGAGGTTGTGAGAAAAAAAAAGAAATTGAGCCATTGTCTCTCAGCTATCTGTCAAGATAAAATTCAAAAAAACTACAGCTCCCTTAGAGTCCTTTGGTAGGCAATGATCAGAGCTCAGCTTAAAGGCACAGTTTGGTTGTTCACCTTTCTGAGTAGTGCAGCACTGGGGTCCTTGCCCTGGAGCCAGGCTGGTGGCTGGGTACTTTTGCCATGCTTGCAGAAGTCCCTGCATCTTTTGTTTTGCCATGCTACTCCTGCCTGGCACTTCGTCAGCTCAACTCAAAAGGTTTGTTTGATTATCACCAAGTGTTTGGTTATTAAAAACAAGCTGTCAACCTCAAAGCCTACCTGCAACTATAATGTATAATTAAATGCATACTCTCCTCTGTTTCCAAAACACTGTTACCATAATGTCAAGTTGTGATAATCTACTGAAAGGCAGTGGGGAGCGGGGGAAGTCTGACACATAGGACGTCTCTGCAGCTCTGCTGTGTGCATAAGCTGCAGTGTCCACCTCAAGAGGCAGTGACAGTGGAGGAAAGGTAAAATAAAAAGGAAGTGTTGAGGATTGTGTGGGAGCCAAGGCAGAGAAAGATGAAAGAGTGAAGATTTCTCCCTATTCCTTCAGTGGGGTCTGTTTTTAGTAGTGATGTTAGTGGTGTCAGGACTTCAACCCTCCTCTTTGTAACGGCAATGTAAGCATGGAAGCAGACTTCCTAAGGGAGCTGGACAACCACAACCTTTCCTCACAGCGCAGCTGAGTGGTATGTGTGAACTCCCTCAGACGGTGTGGCAGTCATCCATGGCTGGGTGATCTTTCCTGTCCCTCAGTCACACAGGGCCCATTTGCAGGACCCTGGTAGAAGCCAAATGGTGCTGAGTTTCACCTGCCTGTGGATCCTCTCTCGAAGCCTCCATCCTGCTGGGGCTGCTGGCAGCACCTGGGAATGCACTCTGGCCTGCCTCAGCTAAAAAAACCTGTCTAAAAGCTGGGACAAGCCAAATCTCTTCTTTGCTCTCTTTATGAGCTGATTATCCTTTTTTTGCTGGTGTGGAGTCCACATGTACCACAAAGGAAGAGGTCAGAGGAAGATTCAGCAGTAAGGAAAATGCAGCAGCATCCTGGCCTTTTATTATCTCCATGGTAGATATTCAGCTAGGACTGACTCTAGTCCCTAGAAGAAGTGGTGCCTGACTCTGTCCTCAGGCTCCCCCAGCTACCCCTCCGTAATTCCACTGCCTTTGTTTGTGGTAGGTAATTGATGCTCAATGAAGCTCACTCGGAGTTCAGAGGAGAGGCTGGGCTGTTGACATTTCCTCTTTGGACCTCTCCTTCAGCCAACTTTTTAAAAGGTACCTATTTCAAGGAATCAGTGGTTTACAGTACCCATGAAAAGAATCTTTGACACAAAATAAAAGCCTTCTTTTATCCTTGTCAGTTCCCCTGCCTTTATTTCATCTTCTGTCCAGTCCTACTACCTTATCAAACTGGAATTCTTGTGCAGTTACAGTGGCTGCCATTGAGTCATTTGAAGGGTTGGGTGCAAAAATATTTGTGACAAACAAAGTTTCTTTCCCAGTTGCTCTTGGCTACAAGTCATCACTGAGTAAAATTTTCCATCTGGGACCTTTGCATATTGGATTATGCAGCTGGGCATTTAGGTGTAGTGTCTCACTTCTTGTGTGTGCCTCTCACCATACGTCTTGTTTAGCTCTTTGACTTGCCACCATGCCCCATTTCCTGGCTCACAGAAGTGCAGAATCCAGACAACTTATCCTCAAGAGGCAGCTGTGGGACTTGCACTACAATGGTAAGTGGTGGTTTGACCCTCTGTTCCCACTAAGCTCCAGTTTGCAGCTCCAGGATGTTCAAATGTCACATCTGTAGTCCCTGATACAGGTGGTCTTTGCATTCAGAAATAAATGTTTTTTATTTTGTTTTTTTTTCTGGATAGCAGAGGAATGAGAACGAGTAAAATGATGTGGGTATTTGCTCCCCCTAGAAAATCTGAAAAATCCAGCTTTTCTTTCCCAAGTGCAATAATTGCTCTGCCTCCTTGATGCAGAGCTGCAATCCTGACTTTCAACCACTCCCAAGCAGGAGTCCGATGAGACAGCAGCAATACCTATCTTGCAAGGCTGAGGTACTGAAGTGATAAGAGAGCTTTGCACTAACCTTCTGAGGAGGGATACTTTCCCTTGCGGAGGGGTTAACAACACCATAGCTGATATAAGAAAAGATTGCACAGAGGCTTTCATCACTGATATGTTCTTGAGTTGCTCATGGGGGAAAAAAACCAAACACATACAGGACTTCCAAAAAGGAGGATTACAAAGCACAAATGAACCACGTGGCAGTCTCTTTTTTATGTGTGATACAAATAAACACTTATTTACAGCTTTTTTTTTTTCATCATCATCATTGTTTTGGACTCTTTACTCCCTATCTAATATATTATTATTTTATTATATAGTTTGTTAAGCATTGATAACCTTTGAGTTTTATTGCACTTTTGTATCTTTGCCTCTCCTAAGCACCCTAATTGCATGAGGCATTTTGAACAAATCTTTTCTTGGTGTGTAACAGGGGAGTGACATCTCCAGTTATTTATAAAGTCTCTGTATAAATGATTTGGAAGCAGCACATGGCTTTAGAAATTGTATCTCAGACTTGCTTTTCAGGATTGCATGTCAAATGTGGATAAATAGTTACTGCATGTAAGAGAAAGCAATGTAAGAAAGGAGAAGAACCCTCTCAGTTTGCCATTTAGTGCAGTCTTTTGGGTTTTATAAAGTGCCTACTGTGTCAGGAACCATCTGAAACAATTTTACAGATCTTTTCAGCTCACTGTCCTATCTCCCCTCCCTGTCTCACCTTTACATTTTCTTCTAAGATGAAAGAAACAATATTTTTTTGCTTGTCTCCCTCTCTCCAATTATGAGTGCAAGCTCATGACAGGAAGAGAATTATTCCTGGTCAGCAAGAGGATCTCCTTACTCTGATGATTTAAGGTCACAAGCAGTTTAGCTGAAGAGGGTACAGAACCTTTTTCAGCACTTTTAGAAAAAGCATGTGTTCAAGGAGTTGATTCAACATAATGTCAATTGGATTTTTTTTTTACCAGCTCCGCAACCTGTCTTGTCTTGCAGAGCTATTTAATTTCCTTTCAAAATGCAGAAAAATCAGAGGAAACTTCTTTTTGCTGAAACTGCTTCTTTCTGAGGCAGTGGGCTCTAAGCCTGAGTAACTGGCCCGGTTTTTAACAGCTAGTAAGTCAGCTGGGAGGTGCTCAACATACTATCAAAATTAGGATGTCTGGAGTTCAATTCAAGGCTTTCAGTGCTGTTCTTGTGCTTGCAGCCATGCAAGAGGTCTGCTGAGAGCTGGCAGATACAGCAAAGAAGGTGTAGAAGTACTGTGTCCTTCTGGAAGGACAACTTGGAGTCTTACAATAGTCAAAATGACAATAATGTACATCTATATTTTTGCCTTCCTTTTGTACAGATGGGGTCAGCCACTGAGAGTTGGGAGCAAACAGTTTTGCTTATGCATTTGTTTGCTTTTATGTCCTGTTAACAGGCTGATTTTGAATGGCAATGGATTTGTGCAGGTAAATGATCAAAGATGTTGTTCACTAGAATCATTGGTCAAAGGCTAACCGAAGTTGGGAAGGATCTCTGGATGTAGTCTAGCCACTGTTTCAGAGCAGGGTCAACTTCAAAATTAGATCAGATTATAGATTGTTTATCAGATTTTTGTGTATCTCAAGAAATAGAAACAGGGAGCCATCCAGACTGAGAGGGGCCTGTGGAGATGACCTAGTCTAATGTCCCACTTAGACAAAGACAATTGGGATAGGTTGCTCAGGGCCTTGCCCAGTGACATTTTGAATTTTTCCTGTATGTCAATCTCTCTTGTACTGGGGGACTCAAAACTCAACACAACACTGCACACACAGTCTCAGAAGTGCCAAGCAGAGGGGAATAATCACTTCTCTTGATCTGCTGGCTACCCTCTTACTAATACAGTCTTCTGTGCTACAAGGACACACTGCTGAGTCATGTTCAATTCTTGCTGACCAGGACCTCTCAGTCTTTTTTGTACAAAGCTGCTTTCCAGCCAGTCAGTCCCTGGCCTACACCTTTGTATGGAGTTATTCCACCCCTGGTGGGGGACTTGACATTTGCCTCTCTAGAACTTCATAGTCCTGTCAGTCCATTTTTATTTTCAGCCTGTCTAGGTCCCTCTGAATAGCAGTCATACCCTCCAGCATGGCAGCTGCTCCCCCTGGTTTGGTATCACCTGCAGCGTTGACAGGAGTGAGCTCTATTTCATCACCCTGGATACTAACTATCATGATAAATGGTATTGGCCCAGTATTAGTCCCTGAGGGATGCCACTAGTAAGGGTCTGCCAGCTGGAGTTGTTACTACTGATTGCCACTGTCTGAGTCCAGACAATTTTCCACCCTCTCACCAACCATTTACTCAGTCCATAGTTCTCCAGTTTAGTTATGGAGAGCCCATAGCCTTTCTGTGCCCCTGTTCCAGTGCTTAACCACACCCACAGTGAAGATTTTTTCCATCTATCCAGTCAGATTTACTGAGACTTTTGATCGCGGATTCTTTTATTTTTTGCTGTGCGCCTCAGAGATGGGCTCCATCTTCCCCATAAATCCACTTTTACTTGAAGCAGAGAGAAATTAAATCCCTTTCTACCATCTCTTCTCCAGGTTTAAAAAACCCAGCTACATGCATCTCTCCTCATACAGCATGTGCTCCAGACATCTAGCCATCTTCATAACACTCTGCTAAACTTGCTATAGTTTTCATTCTGTCTCCTGTGACCAGGGATCCAGAACTGGACACCGTGCTCTAGATGCAGACTCAGGACCACCAAGCAAAAGGGGAGCAAATGCTCCCCTCAACCTCCTGGCTATGCCCGAGGTAATCTCTACCTTCAAAGCAGAAGAAACAAAAACAAGGCTCTGTGGGAGACAGGGACTGTGGTATGTCCTGGGATCCCAGCTCAGAGAACAAGTTGATGTGTATCACAGTTTTTATTTGAATGATGTGGGTGCACTTGATTCCTACAGAAAACAGGACACCTCCAGATATGGAGGTGTGTATGCCCCCAGTCTTGCTCCTATATGGTGTTCAGAGGCATCTGGGGCTAGATACTCAAAAAGAGCTTCTGGATCCTACAGGCTAAGCTATAGTCTAGAAGACTGCTCAAAATGGAAGCTGGCAATCCCTACCCTGTGTAAATAGTACAGAGGTAGAGTTGAGGAGACAGAGAGCTGGAGAGTCTTGTTTTGACATGCACAGCCCATGCTTGTGGGAGTTACATGGTAGCTGCAAATTTGAATCAGCTGTGTATGACAAATCTTATCTGTACATTGTGGTTTTGCTTGTGCAGTAGAACAGCCCCTGCGGGGCCCAGATTAGATTTGTATGGGAGGCATTGTCAAAACTAGGTATTTTCCCTTTGAGAAAATGTGAATGCTTTGAGCAGACATCTGTGGGAAAAATAAATAAGTAGCACTCTGATCCTTTGGGTGCAAGGACAAGAGCACAAGATAATTGTGTTGATTTTGGTTGGGATAGAGTTAATTTCCTAATTAATAGTGTGGTGCTATGGTCTAGATTTGTGATGAAAACAGTTTTGTTAACACACCAATGCTTTAGCTGTTGCTGAGAAGCACTTACACAGTGTCGAGGCCTTTTCTGCTTCTCTGACTGCTTCACCAGTGAGTAGGCTGGGGGTGCACAAGATGTTGGGACGGGACATATCTGGGACAGCTGACTCCAACTGACCAAAGGGATATTACATAACATAGGACCTCATGTTCAGCAATAAAATCTGGGGGAAGAAGGAAGGGGATATTTGGAGTGATGACGTATGTCTTCCCAAGTAACAGTTATGCACAATGGAGCCCTGCTTTGCTGGAGATAGCTAAACATCTGCCTGCTGATGGGAAGTAGTAACCAAATCCTTTATTTTGTTCTGCTTGCATGCACAGCTTTTGCTTTACCTATTAAACTGTCTTTTTCTCAATCCATGAGTTCTCACACTCTTGCCCTTCCAATTCTCTTCCCCATCCCACTGGGGGGAGTGAGTGAGCAGCTGTGTGGGGCTGAGATGTCTTCTGGAGTTAAACCACAAGATTAATATTTGCGATCAGTTTCATGGACAGCAAGTTATAGGCTGATGCCAGCTACCTAGTCTTTTTTCTTGCCTGAATTAAGTAGTTTGGACTTTATTGGAAGAATTTTAGGAGCACTTTCCTTTTAAAACGACTGAGTCGATAGCTGTAAAAGGAGTGCTGTCACTGAGCTTGCATGTTGCTGCAGCAAGGCAAGAAAAACAAAAGCTGAGGAAAAGCCAGGAATAGTAATATATGTTCAGCAATTTATTGGGTAGTCATTCCAATGTACTGGTTGTGGCTGGTTTATCACTTTGAGATTGATATTCATGCATATTTTAAAAAATAGAATGAAGATGAACATTTGTCTGTTTGGTGATTTTTTGTTTGTTTGTTTGTTTTTAATCTTGTTTCCTTTTTTTTTATGTATTCTATGTAATCCCACACTGATACCTTAATAAAAATTCTTGCCTCTTATATAGAAGATTTATCACTGTTTTTAATTAAAAAATCATCAACCAGTATTTGACAGGCCATTTTCAGCCTCATTACAAATGTGTTCTTGATTAAATTTCAGGTATATTCAATATCCTGTAAATCAGAGAAGAGTGTTTTCTCTTTTCTACTATTCCATAGTAAACATGACAGATATGATGTCTGCCAATAGCATGTGCTTAGCATAAACTGCAGTAATGTTAATGCGTAGTTAAAAGCTGTATAAACCTGCCTTCTCATAGTGAAGCTGAATTCAGTAGCTTCCCCAGCTGGACAACACTTAGGAAAGTGTTATTTGGCACATCAAGAAGATTTCTTCCTACACAGGAAGAAAATAAGATTGGAGGTCCTTAGTCTATGGCCTTCTCAGGAATGGGTTTTCAGATTTGGAGAGAAGGAGGAAGAAAAAAAGAAGGTAATAGAAATCCAAGCTGAGAAGAGGAAGTCAGTATTGCATGCTATGTGATGGGAGTGTCAGTGTAGAAGCAAAGTATATTGTAAAGTATATGTGCACTGGGAGTATCTGGAGAGAGTAAAAAGCACTCAAAGCTTTGCCTGTCAACAAAGGTGAAATTATGAATCTAGAAAACAAAAAGGAAAATCAAGACCTAATGACAGGAAGGATTAAACTCACTAGTGGACCCCACAGAAATTGCATAAATTCCTGGCCAAACAGGGATTAAAAGGAAAAAAACCCCACAAGACAGCTTCCTTCCACTTTGGAAGATGCTAGGCATCTTTTCTTCAGTGCCACTGTACCTGAATAGTCTGACATTCTCACCTATAATGTCTACACCTAGTTATATCTCACACAACCTTTTTGTACTGACATCTTCTCTTTCTCCTTTCTCAATAAAACTAATTTCACTTAGACTGGCTAGGTGATGTGGGATTTGTCTTAAGGGTGTTGAAAGATGACGTACACTCTGGTTGCCATTAGAAGGCCACTTGTCGATGGGCCTTCTCCCATGCCATTAATTGACTGATGATGTCCAGGAAAGTGTCTAAAATCCAAGGACGAGTACCAAGTAGAAGGTTTGCAGGTGACAGTTACTACCATAAATATCTATTCTTTACACAATCTTTCTTTGGGTTCTATAGTATAATTTGAAGGACTTTGGAGCCTGTCTGTTGCCCACTGTAATAATTCTACTGCTCTGGTCTGGTCTGGAATGACTTCTGAAGTATTAATAGTCATACTTAACTGCACTCCAATACATTTACCACTTCCAGGATAACATACTCCACCCCTTTTACAGAGCTAAGTGGTGCATATTTTAAATAAGAGTGACCCACACTGGCGTTGATGTTAGTTTTGCTGAAACCAAACAAAAAGAAGCGTACAAGCTGAAAAACATATAATTGATTTCACATTTGTTTGCAGCAGCATGACATAAAATTGCAGCAGATTGGAAACAAAAGGAAGTTCTGTGTCTAGAAGAAAGAGGCTGAAAGGATATTTGGAAGTGATTATAATGGAAAAGTTATCTGATGCCAAAAGTGATTACACAGGAGGCTTCCGTGCAGTATAACTGGTTTTCTACAACTTTATTCAGCAAAATTCAACAGTATCCATTGCCTGATGCCCCGAGCTGCCCCAGTAATCTTTCACACTTCTGCAAACACTGGTTAATACAACATTTTCCTGCTCTGCTGCTTAAGCACATATATCAAAAAGATGGCTTAATTTCCAAAAGGCTGTGATGTATAATATAGAAATAGTGCCACAAGAAAGCTCACTACTAATACTTCATATAGTGCATTTTGTTTTAATATGCTTTAATCTATCAGCTTCTATTCCTGGTTTGTGCTACAGCTGTGTTTTTCCTTTGATCAAATGAAAATAAAGAGAAAGGAAAAGCACAGACTGGGTAGATAAATTAATCAATATTTTTATTGAGACACATGATCCTAAAATACTGCTATTCTGTGCTGAACCAAAATTTTAAAACTCACTGCAAATAAGGTAAAATTGGTAGGGTTACATTTAGTTATTTCCACTCCTCCTTCTCTTACCTGACTCATTACCCTCCTTCAAACTCCCCAGCAAGACAAAATTGAATAGAAAAGGTGGGTAAATATCTTTGTTTTCAAATGAGGGAAATGAGTTCAAAACTGAACTATGTGCATGAAAGTCATATTCGCAGACCTAAGCAGGATTTTTGTGATCTAATATTTTCTCATTAAAAAATGAAGATTTTAACATAGTCTAAGGGGACAGAGGGAAAGACAATGAAAAAAAAAAAAAAAGACGTTTCCATAAGGCAAAAAAGTTCTATTTAAAAACACTTGTGCAGTAACATTCCAATGTTTCATTTTGAAACCATTTTGGATTTTCTTATTGCTTTGGTTAGAAATCTAAACTGAGATAATGATAAAATAGCTTTACACCATTAAATTATTATATTTTTAAAATTAATCATGAACTTGCTACATTCAAGTTTAAAACTATTCAATATAAAAAAATGAAAGCTTCTGATGATATCAATAAAAGCTTTGACTACACAAAAATAAAAGCCCTACATTTATTTTATGTAGCACTATAAATGTTGTTTGGTTTCCTTAACTTTAAGCAAACAAGCATTACAAAATCTTGTGAAATATCTTGCGGCACAGACAATTTTATTCTTGCCCCAGCATTTGTTATCAGTGAAATTTACCAACAGAGGTTCTTGAAACAAAAGAGTCATTGGAATTACAGAATCACAGAG
>VZRW01000723.1:0-128834 GCA_013398125.1 Aegotheles bennettii
CATGACCACATTCCAGTCATGTTCCAAAGATAAATTTCATGATGTGAATTCTACAGTCTTATTTTGTCTGTAGCTGGGCTAGACAGACTGCTAGGATGGTACTGGGAGGTGTGAGTGTACTTTTTTGTATAGATTTATGCCATTTCTATTCCCATAGCAACAGTGTAGCCCTTATTCATATTAATCAGCTCTTAATTTAGAAGCTTTATGGCAATTTGAATGATGACTCATAAAACACAATTAATTTGCTATTGCCTTTATCCATTATGTGTGAATTTCTCTTAAAGGGATGTTTAAGTTTTGATTGGAATTGTCATGGAAGTAAAGAAGCTTTTTATGAACATAAATTTATAATACTGTTATTTAGGAGGTTTTTTGTCTCAAGAGTACTTTTGAGGGATATTGTTAAAGAGAAAACTGGTATGAAAGCAGGAAAAAAAAAGACAAAAAGAAAGAAAAGTTTTTCTCTTGCCCTTCTATTTATTTTTTCTAATAACTTATTTTCAATTGCTTCATCAACTTTAGCAGACTTAGTAATTGTTTGAATTAGGTATAGGGACAGAATCTAAGAGCACACACACAAAAAGAAACAAGGCTGAGGATATTCAGTGCTGTGCTGAAACTGTGCAGACAATGAGTAATAGAGTGTCTACCAAATCCTTCCATTTGATTCCTACATAGGGAAAAGTCGAAGGGCAAATTTTCTGCTGGAATGTGTTGAATGAATTAACATTTACAATGGAAACCAGGCAGGCAGGCCACATGGTTATGTTCCAGACACTTACAGTGGGCAAACTGCCCAGACCAGCTAGCCATGCACTGAGTGCTTTGATCCTGGATTGAAAGGCTCTAAAGGTTTCCCATCCTGAGTGCCTCCACTTCCAGGCTTGTGCCTGTGTTTTATTCCAGTCTGATAATTGATATTCTTACTGGTCACCTGGAATGTGCTGAATAGTGGATAAGTCTATTATTGTAAAACTCTACATGTAAAATTTTATATTATGAATTCCCTTTAGAAGTATATGTAACAGAAGCAGGAAGCTTTTTGTTGTGTATGGTGTGTATTTATATACACAGTGTGTGTATATTATGCTAAATTTATAATTTTATCTCTATAGATGTTATATACATAAAACCTCCATATTTAAAAAATAAATTGCCAAAACTAGAAATTCCAATTACCAGATAAGTCACCTAATTGACTGTTCCAAGATACATACAAAACTAAATCGAATGTCAGCCATTACACTAACTGTGAATAATAAGAATACAATTTGCTGATTAGAATATGAATTTCAGGAATGTTCAGCAAATAATGAATAAAAAAAATATGGAAAGATTGAAAATATAAGTCTGTTATAGCTGTAAAATTGAACCCCAAATCATATCATGTAATTAAAACATTAAAGTCCAACTTGATAAAGTTAAAATTAAACAATATAGCCATGCTAGAATGACACAGTTAAACTGATTGTGCCTGAAAAATTGTATTTTCAGGTTCTGAAAAGTCCAATAATAGCTCAGCACACTTGGCATACAAGTCTATCAATGCGCAGCTTCTCTATGAAAATGCTTTGCAAAATGCCTACATTGAAATTTATTTGCCTGCGTTTTAATATCTGTTCTGCCTTCCGTACATACCCTACCAAGAAGTGAAATTTAATTATATCCTTACAAAACACACAGGGTTTTTCAATATAGCAAGAATTTTCAGTGTTGTTATGCATACAATTGATCAGATTTAAAAAATATGCAGTTCTACACAAATTACTAAGACATGAAAGGATATTATTTTAAATGAAATAAAGTATTACTCGTTGCAAGGACTCAAAGCTGAATTCTACATCCATATCAGAGGGGGAAGTTATGAAGGCACTGAAGATTTATGACATGGCTCTCAGTGCTATGCAATTGTAAATTTATTGTAGACTTACATGTTTGAATGCTTGATGATCCATATATATCTTCCATTTGGATTTTGGTCATAAATGGAGGGGTTAAAAATCAAGGGTCTATAAGAAAGAGAAATAAATAGAGCCAGAGCCTTAAACAATGTCTGGGGAATCTTGAAATGTCAGACCTGTCTAATTCAATGGGCTGTGCTAAAAAGCTTAGATGATACACAAACAGCAAATTCAGCAGCATCTATTGCACCAGTGAAAGTGCGTTCTTGTCTTAAAATCTTAGTCTAGCAAGCTGGCCTATGCGCTGACTTCTTCAGTCAGTTCAGGCTTTTTTTTTAATTATTTCCTCTTGAAATGTGATAAAATATAGCAAGCTTTAAAATGAATAAATTGTATTTTCCATGCTAAATGCAGCAACAGAATTACCATCTCTAGAGGAGGAAGAGCTAACTTATATTGCCTACCTAGTATTGTTTATACTTAATATTCAAAGGAGTGGGAGGCCCATAATGCCTGCAGGTGTGTGTGTGTGAAAATCAAAAACTCCTACCAGAACCTTGAATCCATCCTATATCCCCAACAAAATAATTATTTTTTTCTGAAGATTGGCAATTATGAATTTTCATTGGGTTTTGATTTTATCTCTCTCAAAGCAACTTTTTTCCAGGTTACTAGCTTCTATTCACCACACCAGACAAAGCACCATGCCACTTTAAATAAATCATCTGACCTCTCTGCACTTCAATTCATTAAAATTAATAAAATACTCTATTTCTCACTGCATCTATCTCATATTTTTCTAGGTTTTTCTAGTCCTTTTCAGGAATTTCTCATTCCAGAACGTTTCTAGGAAATGTGCTTTCTTTCTTTTAATTTCCAGGTACTTTTAAGTAATTTTTCTGTCCATAACCTTTCTAGAAATTTCCCACTGCTTTCTAGCAATTCTAAATTCTAGAACATTTCTAAAAATTTTTGAATGGTTTCGAGGAGGTTCACTGTGCTTTCTGAAATTCCACTAATCTAGAAATCTTAAAGGACATTCAGTGAGTATTCTAGGAATTTCAGTGCACTTTTGAGGAATTTCCCATTGCATTGGAGGATTTTTAAACTGCTTTCTAGGACTTTTTCTGTTCAGAAGCATACTAAGAGTTCCCTAGTGCTTTCTAAGTTGTTTGGTTTGGTTTTTTTCACGTTCTCCAAGAATGCCCTGATCTAGAGCATTTCTATAAAAAAATCAGTGTTTTCTAGGTATTTACCATCATGTTTCCTTCCAGGAAATCTTTCTAGGAATTTTGCAATCTAGAACCATTCTAGGATTTCTCAGTATAAAGGTATAAGAAAATGAAAAATGCTCTGCATGGTTAAGTTTACAAAATAATGTGGGGCTGGGTAGAAAGAACCAAGCTTAAAAAAAAAAAAGGCTGTAAGTTACAGTAGCTTACAGTAGCAATTTAGGTCATGGAACTTTCACCTGCCCTAGTTATAAAATGTACCTGCCAAACATGTACTGCTTGGAGCCAAGTTTTTGTATCAGACTGATTAAATTAACACTTCAGCACAACAGGGCCTTATGATGCCAGACTTTGTAGCAGTGCAAGATGATTTATAGTTGACTCAATTTTAATGATCAGACTCGGGATCACTGTTCTTGAAAAAGCTTCATGTCTGCCATGGCAGAGAGACCTACAGCCATTTAATTCTCTTGCTGGCTGTAAATTTATTAAATAGGTTGTATATAAATAAAATAAGATTAATTTATTTCCTTGCTATTTTTTATCTTGTTCATAGCCTATAATTGTCATATCATGATCTTGTCAGATATATTTTAGGACATAGTTAGGAAGAAGTGATTTCACCATTTTTTATCATCTTTTTTCTTGTGTCCATAGAGAGTTTCTGGATTTAGAGAGAGAGGCATAAGCTTTGTCAAGTAATGATCTACCTACTTAAGCCATTCCTTTCAAAACTTAGCAGAAATAATTCCTTGCTGTAAAGATTATTTTGCATTTCCAGAACATTCTTTATCTGCCAAACCTGCAAGTCCCTTTATAAATGATGGCATTGAGGATTCAAAGTACTGAACACCTCTGGGATATGACCCCACATTTCTTCCCTCAGTGTGTAGTTTTTTACTTAGCTCTGTAAACACAGCCAACCATGCTCATGTAGAATCCAGTGCCAATTCCTATCGAGGCCCTTGTAGCAAAGATGCAGCACCTCTGAGGACTGAGTGTGCTCAGTCGTATGCCTTGTGAGGAGGGCTAGAACCATTCTCTTTGCCTCTAGGCACAAATACCTAGGCATTAAGGGAGTGCTAGTGAATCTGAAAAGGTCACACAAAAAGCAGAGCAGAACTGATGGAGAAATGTCCTAGATCTTAGTTTCATAGCTCTGTGAATAAATAGGCATTTAAAAAGCAGAAGGCTGATTTCCCCAATTATTTCAGTGAAATTTTATGTAGGGCTTACAGAAGAAAGTAGTAAGTATTCCTCATAGAGAAATCTCAGTAAGGAGTTTTCTGTAAGGGACTTCAGCCATGAAGTGAGCCTCTAAACTGTTTATGTATCTGTGTACATAAAGATTAGTGAAAAGGCTGAAAGGTGATTCTACCTATCTGTATGGCCTCTAGGTTCATTCCCAGTCCAATTGCTGAGTGTTTGGCGGAAAGTATTCCCTAACAGCACAATTTTTTTGTGTGTAACATATTGATTTGTCTCCATGTGAACAGGTAAGATCAGCAGTCAAGGTCTTTCAGCGTTAGCGGTTTTATCCCAGTCAACTAGAAATAATCACCATCATATATTGCTCTAAAGTATCTTTTTAGAAATCAAATACAATAATGATATTACTTGAAACTCAAAAAGGCTTTAAAGTAGCAGTTTTAAAATACGATAGTTCAGATTCATCTAAGATTTCATGGGTTCTGTAATAATGCAGCTGTTTTCCTCAGGGTGTTCTCACAAATTCATAAAAAATCTATTTGTTATGAGCATTCTGTAACCCCAAGGAAAGCAGCTGTGTTTTTGACAAACTGGGCCATGTTTTCAACACCTCTAGCAAAAGCGACATTTATAGAGGAGTTCTACGCCTTATATATCCATGAGCAACATATTTTAACAGTAACAACATATAGTGCTCTTAACAGAAGTTTACGCAGCAAAACAGCCAAACTGAACATTGAGTTGAGCCACAATATGAAATTAAAAACCTGACCTCCAGCAGAAGACTTACCCTAAACTTAAAATACGCCACCCAGAGTGAACTTAAAAACCACTAGGGAGATTACGGAATGATATAGACATGTTAGATGTGAATTTTTCAGAGTTTTTAAAAATGCTTTTCCTTTTTTAATTTGTGTTTAATGTGTTCCTGAAACCATAACAATGTAAAGAATGAGTGATGTTAGTAGGGGATCTTGGTGAACATGCTCACTAGAGTATTAATTAAATATAAAGTCTGGACAAGATAGGAACTTGCTTCCCGTGTAACCCATTCCTGCATCAATGTTTTACTTTATGCCTACTTTTGTACCAGATCATTTTTTCTGCATCTGCTCAACCATCTTCATTCCTTACTGTTTTTTGAAATTTTTAGTTTCTTTCCTTTAGTATAAAATGCTTTACAGACCAATTCTTTATGCACTAAAATCATCTTTCTTGAGTATTTATATTAGCATGGAAGTTACTCAGATAACCATATTGTCATATCCACTTGCAATGTCTTTACCTCTAGATGCCGCTGAATTTTCCAATTGAGCTATGGCTAAGCTATTCCCTTTTATTGTCATACTTTTAATGCCTTATTCTTTGATCCTAGTCCCTCAAGATATTCTTGCTCCTTGTCCCTTTCTTTGATCTTTATCTCTTTATCTCTTTTATTGTACTCAGCGTTCTGAGTTACATCTCCTTTTGCTTTCCTTCACCTTGTACTTGCCACTCCTTCACAAAGCTTCATCCATCAACCATATGCAGCAGCTGCCTTTTTTTCCTTTGGCCTTTCAGGACAGCACTTATCTGGTGGGTCTTTTGATCCCAGTCTATAGGCTGTTTAATTTCATTTCATAGCTCATTCTTCTTTTCTCAGAGATGTCTTAGTTTTCCATGCAACTTCATTCTATTCTTCCCTGATATCTAACTCTTCTGTTTTCACTGTTTTGGTTGCCTTTGGTTGTCCTGGTGCCAGCACAAGCCTAGATTCCATCCTCACCATCTTGACTGAAATTAACTGTAATCTGATTTTTCTCATCAGATGATAAATCAGTCCACTTCTTATAGATTTGTTCAAAAGGGATGATCATTATAACCAAATCTTTATCTAAGCAGGAATTTGGTTGATTTTACCTTTTTTTCCCTGTAGGAACAGTGTTTCTGAAAATCTGAATGCTCATAGAATTAAAATGTAGTTTCTATTCCTGTTTATTAAGCTTCCTAATTCCTGAATTTAGAATATATGTATGAAAATTAAAAATTAATATTTTTGTAACTTAATGAAAGAATAACAATGCTAGATGGGCGATCTGCTGTGAGATTCTTACTAGCTGTGTGTCAGTAAGCAGAATGCTAGAAGGTGACACAAGGAGTCTGCCACTTCCAGTTCTAAGCACAGGACAGAAATCTGTAACTGTTAACTGCATGTAAATTGAATTTTTAGAGGTGTTTTGTGTATGTCAGTTGAATGTCGAATAGTTTCTTCATACTTCCATGTCCTTGGAGAGGCTCCTGTTAACTTCAGAGATATTTGGATCAGACTTGAAGTGTGTTGAAGACTGCACATCAGAAAGCATTTGTTAATTGTTGTTAACGTGCTTATAGTTTAGTCCTGTTAGTCTTGTCAGCAGTCAGTCTTCAAAATTAGTTTCTCTAGTTCACTTAATGTCGTACAATATGGGTTTGCAACTTCTCAGCTACAGCTAATGACATTTTGGTATTTTTATAATTGTCTAGGCCAGAAATCTCTCCGTGAAGTAGAGATGGTAATACCTTTCCCCATCCCCCGTAAGAAATGGACAGGAAGACAGGAGACATAATCTGGAGAGAGAAATAATAGTGAATTCCTTACAGAACCCACTCACACTGTCATTCTTATTTGTAGATTAAGACTATTCACATTAAGAAGGAAGTGTAAATCTCTCGAGGCAGTTAGTATGCCAGTGGGGGACTAGACAAAATCTAGGCATTTCCAAGATACGGCTTGGCAGAGTTCAGTGTCTTCGTCACTTCTCTAAAGAAATTACTACAGAGAAGAAACCCTCTCAGGATTTCTTCTAAAAGGTTCAACAAGTTTTAAAATGCCTGCTGTTCTCTTCCATCCACCTCCAGCTTTTTCAGTGTCAATTAGGAAACAGTCTATTCTTTAGGAAGCAGTGTAGACTCATAATATTTTACTCCAAAGACTCACGAATAAAACTCTAAACTGTGTCAATTGTTACATTTACGCTGTCCAAGAAGCTCTTCCATAGACCATCTCAATAATTTTAAATATCCCTTCATTAAAAACTGTTTTGTTTTTAATGGGAAACACTAAACCAATGTTTCAATGGATAGTGAAAAGTGAGTACAATCTATATTTGCTTGTCAGAGGGCTACATTCCACTTAAAATGCATGTAATATCATGCTCTGATGCTTACAGTTATATAGATATATGCTTTATTAAGTTATTCAGTAGATTTTACAATACTAAAAATTGATGCCAGAAAACCAGATTACCTATAGTAGATGTCTATTTTAAATGAAATATCAGACAATTAAATAGTGAGGGTGAGAGGGGAGGAAAAGAAATTAGTGCTGACATTATCTTTTGAATATTGAATCTATCCTTTGAATTGACTTAAGCAGTGCAAGAAAAGATAGGAGGTGATCATGAAATCCAAGAAAAACTCATATTGTGTCTGTACAGGAAGGCAGAATTCAGTTTCCTGACTGAATGCAGTTTTATTGACTCATTTTGTCTCCTTAACAAGGATTTTCTAACATGTTAAAGTGTCAGGGAATTTACAGTTACTGACATTATTGTTTGCAATCATGTTATGATGCCAGGCATCATAGATATTTTGCACTTACATTATCTCTGTGGAGTGTATGACTTTTTCAGACAAATGTATCAGGTGTAAAGCACTTTGATTTATGACCCCCACAGCTTCTTACTGACTAGGAAATTAATCAGGAAAAGCTTGCGAGACTGGGGATTTTGTTGGTGGAAGTTTGCAGGCTGTATCTGCACTTAGATATCAAGAAAGAAGAGAGCATGGTGATCTGTCACATAGATGAGCTCCTGGTCAGGCTGGGACAGGGCTGTGTGCCGGCCGTGCCTGCCCTGCAGGGATGAGAGCAGCATCAGCTCAGGTCATTTTCTCAGGTTGAGTACAGCAAAAGCTTCTGTGGAGTTGTGTGCATCCACCCAGAAACTGGGAAGCAGTCCTGGTTTCTGTCACACTAAGGGAGCTGCAATGAACCAAAGCAGTCTGTGAAGGACAGCACAGCTGCAAGTTTCCCAGTAGTTTTGGTTGGAAGGTCAGATAATGGATCAGGCTTCAAGTGACTGCCCATACGTACACTGGCCCTCTGACTACACAGCAAACACTTAAACTCATAACTAGTAATGGCTTTCCCAAAATTTAACATTCCAGACAGGAATGGACACGCAGGCATATTAAATGGGAAATCTGCCCTCAGTAGGCACAGTATTAATACAGCTTCACCAGGTGTGCTGATGGGATTCAGTGGGTTTTCTGCACAATGCCAGTTGAGTCGGTGTGCTCATCAGGATGGGCTTGCTGAGGTTGTTGACTTGCCCAAGTGCTTCCTCCATGTCTCGTGACTTCTGCTTTTGAAGGAACTATGCTAATGTGGCAAGTTGACTCTGATAGATATAAGTATATATACATAGCATGATAGTGGTGAGGTGTCACTGGGTACACCATATGTCAGGAAAAAGCTGTTCTTTTGTTTATGCAAGCCAAAGCTTTTTAATCTTGATGCTTATAGACATGTAACCCACATGCAGTCCTATGCATCTTCAGTATGGTCCTTTCTCTTGGAGTTACTGCCTTATTAACAACAAGACACATTTCATAAAAAAATGAGAAACCTCCTGTGCATGTACATGTGCCAAAACTTGGAACAAGTGCCAAGAAGAAAACAATAATAATAATCTCCTTGTTTTGAAGCATATGTGCTCCAGCAGTGTGAGTGAGCATATGGACAGAATGTCTTCTAAAACATTCAGTTATTAGTAAGCAACAGTAGTTGTGTCTGATTTTACAAATGCTTTTTAGAAAAGCTGTTCAGAGAAAGGTAGCTAACATCATCTCTTTCTGAGCTGCACAATTCCTGTTCTAAAGAACGTATTGTTTCACAGTACAACTGAAAAATACAGTCCTTTGGTTTTGTAACAGCCTTCATAGCATGATGGTGCTTTTTTTTTAGGAACATATGCAGAGAATGTGCATCAATGTGTGCAAGCATATTTTTATGATAGATGACTGGGGAATAGCTAATTTAATTTTAATACTATTTTTCAAAAACTGTAAAATTACCTTGAAAGTACAATCATTTTTTGTGTTCCTCTTTGAAACATGCAATTCTGATGTTTCAAGGACAACGTAAATAATTCAAAACAAATTCTAACACTCAGACTTAGGATTGTACTTATGCTTTTCACAATAATTAAACATGCAAACTTATAATGTTTTGTTTATGGAATAAATTTTTAATATACATTAAATACAGTCTGTTTCATCTCAGTAAATAGATATAATTTTAAAACATTAATTTCCACTTTGTTTGTACCAATAACTTCCATTATTTAATAGACCAGTTTTTGTCTGAAAGAATTGGAGTCAGACAACAGGCAATTTCTATTTCAGATTTACAGCACTGTACAATATGGGGCAGCACCTTTCTTTTCAGACCTCAAAGAGTAAAATTTTTCTTGATTTGCATCAGTTAAATGGAGTTTAATAAAATAAATTCTGTAACATTCTTCAGGAGAAACTGACAATATTAAGTTAAAAACCTGTAGTCAACAAAGTTGTATTATACCATCTATGAATTTAATAATGAGCTTTTTCCATTTAAACATTCATTTTAATTAAACAACTGTTTCCTCCTTCAAATAAATCAGTTACCCAGTCCAGCAATATTATTAAGACTATAAATATTCATGCATACAGAATCATAGATTGTATTTCAACAACAAAAAACCATTTCATTTGCATTCTGCAATTTTGGCAGAGACCTCTCATTAAAGCTGTCACTTCGTAACTCTCCTAGTTCCAGTCCTACCTTGTAAACCTTTGGCTAGTTCTATCGATATGCCCATCCTTACAAAAGTATACCAAAATTGCATGGCTTAGAAATTGAATCATATCCCATTCTGGTTTAGAACTGGAAAAAATAGGTTCAGTTTTCCATCACCTTTTTTAGGACACCCCCTGTGGTAGTGTCCAGAAGATTGCACTTGGCAATTAATGTAGCCACCTGTACAAAATGAACTGGTGATTTCCAAAAGGTTTACGACAAGCAGTGATTGCATGTGAAGCCATCATACTTTTGATGATATAAGACACGAGGATAGATACTGAATGAGTGTGATGATTAAGCTTCTTTTTCTGTCCTATGAGTAGTTTCTTCTCAAATGTGGGTGAGCTGTAAAATGCCGCTAGGTTGTACTGGGTAATTTAGTAACATTCATGTCAACAGCTTTGGCATATTTCACTAGTACTAAATATGTTACCCTTCTCTTCTTCTTCAAGTGACTGGAGTGAACTAGTTGAAATGGGCTTTAGATGCTTTAACTTGTAATGTGTCCTTTTTAATATTACATCTATCTTGTACATATGTTGGAATTGCATGGGACATACCATTTGCAATTCCAGATTAACAGTAAACACAGGGTTTTTATCATGTCCAGGAAACAATACTTAAATCATCTAGGTTCATATCAGATATCTTATTTGATCCCTTCAGCTATATATTAAAATGTCTGTTGGCCAAATTATTTTCTTCTTTTCTTAAGGTGTCTTCTCTGTTCACTTAAAAAGATGTCCAATAGAACAGTTTTTCACAGAACTTCTGAAAAACTGGAAAGGCTTTACAAAGGCAACAGTGGGGCGTGGAAATCGGATAAGTTAAAAAGAAAACTAGAATGGCTTCTGCAGATGGAGAAGCTTCTGTTGAGCTCCAGGAAGTGTAACAGTGTCATAACACTTTTTTCTGTAATTCACTGTCTGACCAGTTACTGCATCATAATCTTTACCGATTTATCTGATACCTAAACCAGATTTTCTAGGAAGTATCACAAATCCTGCATTCATTTTTAAAGGTCAGAATGAGGATTATAAAGATCATGGGTTTCAGAGCAGTTACTGATAGTAAAAATTTGCAGTGCTACCAGTATTTTTCATAGTGTAGAAGAAAGAAAGAGAAAAATGGGTAGACTTCTATTTGTAGTAAGACATTCACTTTCTAAACCTGGAAATACGAAATAATTTAAAAAATGTCAAATCCAAAAGACATGGCCATCTGTTATTATTGACTTGGATATTTTGTTAGTCTTCCATGTAGTATTTTTACAATAATCAGGACTATTTTGTTAGGTTTGATTGTCTTATAAAAACAATAGATATATTAAAACAATAATAACTTTGTGTGTGTTTATGTGGGCATGTATGTATTCTAGAAAGTTCTGAAACATTACTTTTCTGACCAATGTCTATGAAATAAGGCTTTAATGCTAGTTCTACAAAGGCTTGGGATGTGTGGCTTGCGCTCTGAATGATGCCATTTTTTTTCATGTTAGTGATCTTTAACAAAAAAAAAGGCATTTTGAGCGCTCAGCCAGTCATGTTTGACTTCACAAAACATCAGATTTTTTTCACAATTGTAACCTTTTATTCTGCATTCCAATCATGAGGCTGTGATTATTTGTGTGTTGTGAAACATCAAAATATAAATGCAGAGCTCACCGAAATAACATGGAAGAGTAAGCAGATCTTGAGGATCCTCATATACGATATCAAAATATTGATGATTTATAGATCATCTATGCTTCTATAATTTAACTGGATTCTTTAAGAGGAGAATTAAATATGAAGTTAAGCACTCAAGCTCTCTTTAGAGCATTGGGTATGGACCAGATAGAAATAGACATTTTGTTGGGGAAAAGAAAATGCATCCTGAAACTGTGAAGAGAAGCTGGGGAAAAAAAATGTAGCAGGAACAATTGTAGTAAGTTTAGATCAGTTCTCCCTGTCTGGTTTGTGAGCTTTGTTCTGCAGCCATTGAACCCTTGTGTTCAGAGGAGAGCTACAAACTCCCATGCTGCAATCCTGGCACACCAGCTGCTTTCATCTAACAAGCTGAGAGACTCCTGTCTCTTTTGAGACTTGCTTGAGCCTTTTATTTATTAGACAGGGTAACAAATACAAGCATTTAGAGAAATATTTTACTAAGGTCTGCTACTTCAGCAGTTTCTGCCACTGTTAGCATTACATCTTCTATTTTTTTGACCTTTAAGCCTAAGTATATGCCAGCATAAACTAATAAAAGAAAAAATTGTAATTGCATAACCCAGTATATTTATTTCCACAAGTGCTTGTATGCACAAACACACAATAAGTGTGTGAGCACGTAACGATAAAAGAATTACACATAACCCTGAAGGAGACTATTATCTGTTTTAGAATCTATTAGAGTAACTAAGACCAAAAATATGTGTCTTTCATAGTGAAGAATTTTCCTCCATTTTTTCTGCCAGAATTAGCTTTTCAGTCTCATACAAACAGCTTTTCCATTGCTATAAAATCTCCATTAAATGGCTACATTCATTATGATATTACCAAAGCATCTTCATCTAGATATGAATTTCTTGCTTCTCTTTGGTTTTTGCTTTACTCTCCCGCCCAGCTCTCACTCAGTACACAGATCCCTTCACGTGCCTAAAGAGTTTCACAGTATGCAGGGGTTTACAAATGCAAATGTAGCAAAGCAATTCAAGAACTGTCCTCTGCCTTCTCAAATCGCTCTCTCTCCTCATCATTGCTATATCTGGAAAAAAATATTTTGACAGGAGTTTGTTTATGAGTGATATATCTACAGTATCAACAGAAAAATAAATAGGACTTAAAGAAACAGTTGCACAGAATACTAATGTATCTTTTCCATAAATAATTTCTCTTATTCCTTAAAGAAAATATCCAGCTGAAACCTCAAGAGCCTCACAAGGACAGAGTCACTCTTTGAACTCTCTTGTGAGTAAATATAAGTAAAGGGACTGAGGTTTTACTGTTTCCAGGGTTTATTTTATGGTACAGAAGATGAAATCCTGTGCAAGTAGAACATGGGTGATATGTGCTCCCTGTTGTGTGGGAGTTGCCTATTGGTCCTGACAAAACAGCCTGTGGTTTCAGTCGTTGCAGCCAGGTGGTATTAAACACTACTTTCAAAAAGAAGTATATATAAATTAAGGATTTGCGTGCCTCACACCTCTATTTCATAACTCTAAATTTCATTTCTGATTTATAAATTTCACAATTAGTAACACAGAATTAATCTATTGCATACTCATGTCTGATTAAGGTAAGAAGTTGATTTGCAAATTTCTAAGTGACTCGAGTTTAACCTAGGACAAACAATATTAATACAGTGTTTGCTGTAGAATTTGTATGCAGCTATATTTTAAAAAATTCCCAATCAGCTATTATTTGTGTTTGTGATTACTAGATGTGACTAAAACATAAAAAAACCTCAAAACCCCACCCCCCCATACATGTTTGTAAATGTGTTTATGCTATAAATTAAGCTCACAGTATTTTTATTGCAATAACTTGAAATTCAGTCATGATAGTGTTCCTCCTCAGCAGTATTCATAGTGGTCCTAAAAATAAATCCTAAGCAAGTTTAGAATTGCATTAGCTTTAATAGAATTATGTCAATTTATATCAGGTTGAAAGCTGAAGCAGAGATTTCAGCTGAATAGGAACTTGGCTGCTATACTGACTGGGAGGGAATCTGTTAGTTGAAAATAATCATGTTGTGAACCATTTGGTCATTATCCAAAGTCCATTTGCCTTAGGGCTCACTGAAAGTTGAGTGTAACTAAGAGGAACACCCATGTTTACTTCAGTAGTTTTTTGGTGAAGCTATCAGAGCTAGGAGATAGGGACAGTCACAAAAGCATTTCACCAAATGCATCTTGGATTTTGGTTTTGGTTGGGTTTTTTTGAGCAGTTATAAGTAATGCTTGACTTAGATGAAACTTGCAGGAATATGTAAGCACACTTGAATCAGAGCACTGTGAAATTTTGCATAACACAAAAATACAAGTGAATTATTCCAGAACTTTCATGAAAGAAGGAAATCTACATGGAACTGGTAGTTCATGTGTTTAAAACAAGCAGTCTGCCTAGTGTTTGAGAAGTGCAGTCATTAGAAATGTATTAACATAGTAGCATCTTTCCAGACAACAAGTAAGCACAACAAATAAAAACCAACAACGATGTGCAATGTTTGAATTCATTATGACTTAGTTAGTTTTATGAGCCCAATTAGCTTTAGGTATCCAATTAGCTCTAGAAACCTAGCTTCAAATTTCTAAACTCAAAAGAAGAGAAACTAAACAAAGCATGGGCAGAGTTCAAATATGAAGCATATATTAATAATTGTCTAAGAATGTGTGTGTATATCCTAAACAAGATATTATTTTGTAGTATTTATTTATTAGATGCAAACCTAGTAAGATAATATACAGGCTTATGTATCGCCTTATTAATTTTGACTTGTACTATCCCAGGTCTCAAGAAAGCTAAGAGAAATGGCCAAAATTTACATAATAAAGAAGAGCTTGTCTAATAATCAAGACTAGGTAATTATATGGTTGTTCAGTGCAAATTTTCTCATTCTAAATTTTGAACTATCTGATATAGGCCAAAAGTGACTGAATAAAACCACAAGAGTAGCACCCATCCAGGCATTTTTATACCCTAGTTGTGTTTACACCAGACAATGGCGTGTTTGTCACTAGAGAGTTCAGCTGTGATAAATCCGGTATGTCTGGTTGATGTCTAAACAACCTCTCTTCATCCACTTTGTGAAGTTTTCCCATCCTGTGCTGCTTTGAGCCTCAGTCATGTTATGTATTGACAAATACATTCAGATATCTCAAGATGTTTATAATGTTTCTAAGTAAGTTTATTACCTGCTATCAGTTTTTCATGGAACTCCTCTAATATAATACAACAAAGTCTACTGTATGGAGGAGAAAAGATCAGTAAAAGTATGTACTTCATACCCGACATGTTGATAAATAAATGGAGGCTATAAGATTGGATTAGTTCTAAGTAGACCACTATTATACCTGGTTTTTTAAAGCTTTGTGGTTAAATTTTTATTTCTTAACATGCAAAATGGAAATTTTTATTTGAATTATTAATAATAATGGGATTGCCATTTCTTACTAAGAGATTAAAAGCTGGTGATATGTTTGCACTACTGCAATTTTTTTCACTAAAATAAGTAATAGAGAAGACTAATTCCTTGTCATCATAAAAAGGAGAGGTAAAATGGATACATTAATGAATTCCCAATATCAAGGAAGTTATTTTTCATGCTGGAAAGAATCAGGACCAAATTCTGATCACTGTCACCTTTAGCAAAACCTCTCTAAGACAAAGAGGAAGATAGCATTTAGTCCAAACTTCAGAATTTATCTCAAAGTTCCTAAAAGATGTACAAGTGTTTTTTACAACAGAATGGGTCTTTGCTGAAGAAATACTTGCTCATAGAAAGAACAGTTATTAAACCCTGCTTCTCAGAAACATTATTCTCTAGCCTTATTTAAATTCATAGAGTTTTTGACTATGTGGTCTGGCATGTGGCTCAGTTTTTTGCATGAATATGGACTAAATGGAAATACGTCAGTGTATCAAGCAGCTCAGAAATATGGCCGTTCTACAGAAAGTAGATTGTCTGGTTGGGTTGATACAGGAAAAGGAAAATTTTGAATTAGTAATCCCAGTCATGCTGTTCTGGCAGTGTTACAGACTAGCTTGAGATCAAGGGAAGAAATCAGACAACTGCTGAATTGGATCTTTATTAAAAATGTTGCTCCTGCAAACAAATTAGAGAAAAAATGCCAACAAGCTACTAATTATCTCCCAGAAAGTTAATAACTTCATTAGCCTGGTTTTATTTCAAAAGGTATGAAAGTGTCAATAAAAAAAAAAAAAACAAAACAAAAAAAACCCCAAAAACCATATCGACTGAATTGGAAATACTGAGAGGGAGTAATTTCAGTTCTCTAAGGAGCCAGATCACTTTAGACTGATAAATCAGGGGAATTATTTATATGCAGGTGAGGAGAAGAATTCTATACACAAATGTGTAAGCATCAGGCAAAGCTGTAAAGCTGCTAAAATAATGAAATAGTTGTGGCTGCATAGTAAGATGGGTCTTTAATTTTTAGAGATGTAATATTTGTAAAGAAACTTAATGTAGATAGGACTGGCTAAATAAGGCAAAGAACTTTTCACATATATTTTCAGGATTGATATCCAAATACTCTCTGAAGATATATGTTTTCTTATTTGTTGTTAGCTAGTAGATGAGCAACTGATGCATGTTTATGAAAGTGTTTTGAATCCCCAAAGCTTCATAAATGTAGCTGTGAATCATTCTGGCTCAAATCCATCTTGAAAGTACAGTGTGTGTCATTTGTGCTTGCATTCATTTGCTGCTCCAGTCCAACACAGTGAGAAAGTAAGGCCATGACTTGTAAATTAGCTGATCATCATGAAAAACAGTCAGAGTAATAAAGTTAGAGTCTGGACATTTGTTGCCATAAAATATTAGAGAATAACCTCATAGATAATTATCATCTAACCTTAGAAGTTTGACTGGTTCATCAAAAACTGCAAAACCAAAATTACAATGTATCTTTCCTACACTGCATTAGCAATACTGTTCAAAAGGGCAGCTGCATTTTGCAGACTAAACAAGAGCAGGCAGGAGTGGATTGTGACAGAAGACAGCCTGTCTCTGGTCACCCTCTCTCCCAGTTGTTCCTAAGTTTTAGGCGAGAAGTTCATTTTGACCATCAGCTGAATGCACTCACAGTGCACTTACTCTGAGCAGGCCCAGTAACACCTGTACTTTCACCGAGCATCGTACCAATGGGGCAGGAATTTGTATTTGCTTTGTGGCCTTTGGCTGTCATGGCAAAAAAATCCGTTTTATCTGAAGATTTCAAGCACATTACAAAAGTAGCTTGACAGGATGATCCCTTATTGTTTGGTGCAATTGATACACACATAAGTTACGTGAAGAAGGCAGTGTCACAGTTTTCACGCTTGCTGTTACTATTACTGTATGCTGATACTTTTTACCATGTAATTGAAAGGTTCTGTCATGTTTCAGATATGTGGGAATACAGCTTGACACACAGCAGAAACCTTTAGGATTTCAGTGGTATGATCTCTGCATATGAAACCTTGTTATATTTAAAACAAATGCAATGTTGTATTCTGCTCAATGACATAATTGTCTCTGCTTTGCAGAAGAAATACACAGAATACATTTAACTGCGTTCTGTGGCAGATTTACAACAGCTTAAGATCTTCAATGGATATTAAGGCTTTAAAAATAAGTCACTGTGCTCAACAAGGATGCCAGTGCTAAGGTGGATAGAGTACGTTTCTGTACTGTCACAACAGTGATAAATAGAAGCTAATCATGTGCGTTGAATCCATCTGAGAGTTGTCTAGGTGAGAAGAGATACAATGCCAAAAAACAAACTCGCAATGCCACGTGACTAGTGATGTGCTTGTTGAAGCTGACACAGTGAGAAACCATGCCCCTCCATAAGCTGCCACTGCTATCACAAGCCTTATAGGAACTTCATTTGCCTTAAACATTCCAGTTCATTTTGAAAAAACGACAGAACTGCCACCTCTTTGCCTTGCACTGATGACACTGCTTCTTTGCAGGGAACTCAAGCCTGCAAGTCTATTTGTGGTGGTTCTAAAGCATTGCTAATGTCACAACAACACAGGAACAGGCAGTGCCTTTTAAAGCCCTCTTGCAGATGCTTTTAATGTTTCCAAACTATTCTCACTTGCACATTCCTACACATGGAAGAGAAGCCAAGTTTTTCACCATTATATCCAAGCAGGCTATTGGAAAGTGTCATTTCTCTCTTGATAATAAGTGTGCCTGGGAAGGAGATATACAGACAATATTAAGAATCGTAAGTTTCAGTTTTAGAAACACATTGCAGTTGAGAAGCATTGATGTGCATTGCTATCTGTGATGTCTGCACAGTGAGTATCAGTACGATGGGTTTAATTTTTAGCTAGGGACATTACTCATTGGAGCTGTGAAGAAAGCCTGCACAGATGTTGCCGATATGTGACAGAGAATCCGTCATTGTTTGAGCCAGTTTCATGAGTAAATGTGTGCTGGAGATATAAGTAGACAAGTGCTCACTTTCTCCCTAATGTTTCTTGCTTTTGTTTACTATTTCTTAATTCAGAATTTTGGGGTTTTTCACATTAGGTCTTCCAGGCCACACAAATTCCACTGTGGTTTGTACAGAAGAGGGGAGGGAGTGGCAGGGATAGAGAAGCTGCAAGTTTTAAAAGGAGACCCAAACTCCATCTTTTGTATTCTTACTGTATATAGCAGTTAACTGAACTTAATTTTCCATGGATAAGGAAAGAACATAATGTTCCGGAGTATTAGGATGTGTTAGTTTTTTCTATAAATTCCCTACCCAGTGCTTCTTCTGACACAAGCTTTAATAATAATCCAACAAGTACTCCCTGGGTGTTTCAAGGGAATTCCAAAATGAGCGTGTTCATACATGAAAATTAAACTATTCCTCTAAATGGCTTTTATGGAGCAATTAGATGCCCAAATGGTATCTGATTGATGACATTTCAGCATTTTTAATTCCTAACCATTCTGCTAAGTTTGTTCATGGGGCATAACACAAACACCCAATGTGCTTTAGCCAGCTCCTCCTAAGCTGACTGCGAGTCATTTGCATAGTATCATAATAACTAAATAGCAAATAATTCATCATGATCTCAGACAGTAAAAAGTGGATATAGAGTTAGGATTTAGTATTGTTAATTAAGCACAGTCAGATGACAAATAGCCTGTGTATAGCAGGTGTGATAACGATTGGCACATAGCAATTACATATTATGGCAATTAAATCTAATGCAGCAGAACTGTGAGGGTCATCAGGGTCACAATAGTAAGTGGTAAATGGCTGATCAGGAATCATAGCAAAGGTATTTTTTTTATCTACAAATATAAAACTTCTTATCATGTCTCCAGTGCTATGTTAGCTGCTTTGTTAATAACATTGATGTTATTAATACGTGCAGGCCTCCCTCAGGTCAGAGAGATAGCTGTCTACTTAGCTCAAATTCAATGAATTCAATTAAGTACTGCAGCCTTGGGCTAGCATTCTAAAATAACGTTCATTTTGAGCCTTTCTTACAGCCTTGGAAATTTTTCTTATTTGTATTGAACCTCCTCAGGGTCCATGTATTTGAGGAAGGGAGGTTCAGGGTCTGAAACTAGCCGTTTTTTCAGACTCGCTGCCAGATGTGTTTGTTCCAGATAAGACGGAATACATCCCAATGTGACAGAGCAGACAGAGGCATGATAATTACTGGCAATGGAAATGTAACATTTCTTGAGCCAGATCCTCAGCAAGTGGAAACTGAGAAAGCAGCCTGTTGTTAGCCGAGTTATGTACGTGTTCACCAGTGTATCTGGTCCTCTACTCTGAAGGGTATTTCTGTTTGTTTCTGTACCTAAAAAACATTAGAGCAGAAAGGATAGAAGTAACAATGATCTGCATTTTTTTTCTGCATCGAGTGCAGAAAATACTGAGAGGTGATTGCTTATCCACAATGCATTTAAATAAATCTTTCATTGGTAACTTTTATTATTTCAAGAACTATTCACATTCTTAATATTTTCTTGCAAAAGCACAGACAAATTAAAGATTTGAAAAACTCAAAAGATTCATAGAGGCTCATTTGTCTTTTATTTCAGTAAATGATTACTTTCCCTGAGAAATCTTAGAACTCTCAGTAAAAGGAGACGAGCATGAGGAACATGATACATCAGAACCTTGAATTCCTTCCATACAAATTCATTACAAGCCACAGATTAGTGGTAAAACCCAAGTTTTCCATACATTATATGTAATTAAGTTTGTCTCACCTCAAAAGCTTTAAATTTAGAACAAAGATAATATTTATTAATTAAGGCCTGAAGACATAGAATAGAAAATAATAAAAGATAATTCTTAAATGCTAAAATGTCTTTCGTTTTACAAAGACTATGCAATGGCTGCAGAAGCCAGAACTAGTTCTTTAGCTTTAGAAAAAAGTTAAAAGTTCACATACTTGTTTTCCCCAGGACTTACCAGCATTCCATGTGATTTGGTGGAAGAAAAACAATGTAGTCTTCTAATAACCTAGCATTAAAATGCACTTCATTGGTCAGGTTCTCAGCTGATGCAAGTTGTCTTTTGTTCATTGCAATCAGCAGAGTAATGATAATTTACACTGGCTAAAGATGTGGCTTACTGTTTCAACTAAAACAGTTGCTCAATTTATGAGGATATAATTGAGATACTCTTAAAAAAAATGCTTTCATTTTCTCATTTATAATGGAGGTGTAGGTTGGGAAAAAAGAAGGACCATGAAATGATTAGACAGCTTATGTGACTAATAGGAATACTGTCCCTAAAGGGAAAAAGAACATCTTACCAATACAAGTGCACTCAATTAGAGTTTTAAATTAGAGTGTAATTATGTTTTTAAGGCAGAAAAAAAGAAGAAAGCTTTTAATCTTCTAGGTGGCCTCATTTTAGCAAAAAGACAAATTTAGGAAGTGTTTTGGCTAAGATGATGCTCTGTATCTTTCATAAATTTTGACTAAATTCAGCTCCTGAAGGGCTGGAAACAGTTGTATTAGCTTTCTTGTACCTGACAAGAGCCCATATACTCACATTCTTACTTACTCATATCTTATTTTGGTAAAATGAGGAGATTGTTTACTTCAATTACTTATATCAAATATAATGAGACATTCTAGTTTTTTGCTTAGAGGTGAGTTGTGTCTGAGGCAAAACAACAGAAACCCAACAAATAGGAAGGCCTGAATGTGCAGCTCCAGCTGGCTGGTTCACATGTTCTCAGGTATTACACAGGCACAAGCACTGGAGCTTTGACTAGTTCCGTGTCTTTGAGCTGGTGTAGTAACATAACATAGGTTGTGTTAGCTTAACACAAATCCTAGAAGAATGCATTCCAAAGGAAGGCAAATGTTGGCTCTCTGAAACCTTGTTTATTACTCTCTGCTGTGATCAGGGCAGCTCGCACAAGCTGAAGTGGGTTGATATTTGGGTGCAAAGCCTCTCTAGTGCTCCCTGATGCAATGGGAAGTGGTGCAGCCAGTGGCATTGGATGCAGTGGTGCAGCAGTGTATGGTTTGAGATTAGAACTGGGAGAATGGTGGATATGTTGTGTTTGTGTCTGAACTGAAAAAGCAGATAGAAAGTAAAACCAGTTAGTGTTCTACTGAAAACATAATGCTTTCTCCAGTCTGGTGTTTGATTTTAAGTGGAGGTTATTTAATCTTTTCAGTGTGAGTTTTTTCCTGTAAGCTTTTAGATACAAAATGTAAACTTAAAATTCAAAGTGTAAAGATTCTGCCTTCAGAGTTTCAAATCAAAATGTTTTGATGTTTCTGAGAAAAGCATCAGAATGCAAAAAAGAAATGTTTAAGTGACAGGAGCAGAAAGCAAATAACAAGTGATTAAATGACAAATTCACTTGGCCAAAATCCAACGGAAATACTAGAATTAAATAAGCAAACAAAATTTATTGGTTTTGTTGCTGTGAATTCCAGGCAGTTATCCTTTAATATAAGGTTAATTAATAACTGGTAATATTTGTGATGGGAAGAAGGAATAACCATTATTTTCTGGACTAGCCCTCACCAACAACAGCAGCAGGCAACCCCTGAAAGAGGCTTCAGAGTAAGCTGAGCCATATTTTCAAATATATTTAGGTGCTTAAGGAAGCAAATAAGCTAATGATGAACACTTCTCAAAATATAGATCTTTGAAGATACTTAGGCATCTAAGAGTTCCTAAAACTTTGACGCCTTAGGGTTTCAGTCTGTCCAACTGATGCTCAGCTGCCAACTGAGATTGATTCACAGCCAAGTTATCACCAGAAAAACTTCCTAAGTGCACATATGTTTGCCACTGGGCTAAAACATCCAGTCATTAAATCTGGCCACTTCAGAAATTCATAAAGAAGACAGCACAGCAAGAAAATGCTTGAGTTATAGCCACTGTCCTAACCTGGTAACCAACTTAATAAGGAGTTGTAAAATATCTTACTTTGGTTTAAGACAAGGATGTGAACCTGATTTTCTGCTTCCCCAGCCAACTCCCATTGAATTCCCGTAGGATCTTGAACAGTCTGTCTCTTCCTTCTTCTGAAGCCATTAGTATACATAGGGGAAAGAAACCTCAGGTATGGTTGTGTAACCCTGTAGTTACACATCTGCCAGAGGAACCTGGAGGTAGTTTCTTTTCCAGTGACACATGGGGAACTGAAAATAGAGGTACTGATCTTCCAGTGCTTGTGATACATGCAATGAAAGAAAGGGAGCATCCTTGCACAGATACATAATGCAAGTTCTAACTAGTCTAGGATGACACAATAATTTGCTCCTTGCCTTTCATGGTTAAAAATAAATTAGCGTATCTTTAAAGTAAAATAGTAATGAGCTTAGAAACTGTAGAAATAGCAAGTTGAAGTAAAAAAAAAAAAGCTTGTATGCTTATCAAAGCTTATATGTTTATCAGATTAAAATAAGAATTGAGAGGAACATAGATTCCTGAACACTAAGAGGAAGTTGGCAGTATAATGGAAACAGGATATGCACATGACTATGCTGTGTTCTCTCTTCGATTTCGAAGTATCACTTGGCTTTTTCTTATTTGCGCCTTCTGTATTCCAGCACACAAAAGGAATGCAAGCAGCTAAGGCAAAAAAGCATTTGTAACTTTCTTAACCATAACTACAGTCAAAATTGATTGACTGTATCCAATGTATTAGAGCAGATAACCAAGTAGGTAATTGTGTGCATTTTTAACAACCCTTGGACTGGAAAGCTGTAAAAGTAAAAAGAGAAGGAAGAAGCAGGGAGTGAAACGTGCTTTGGAGATTAGCTGGGAAGATTATTAGACTGGACTTTTTCTTGAGATTGCAAATTTCCTTTTCTTGTACAATCTGAATGCATCTGAATATAATGAAGCCCTTATTTCAATTCTTTCACTTATTGTTTTGTCTTTTTTGTTTGTAATAGATTTGCCGCCTGCTGGTTTTACCTCATGCCTTCATCTAATATCAATGTTTCTCTCAGGGTAAAAGTATTATCTTTTTACAGTAATACCTTTGGAATTGCTTTCCCAGTTATGGTCTAAGTATTTCTTATCAAAACAATATAATGTAAACAATAGCCAAGATCTTGCAAAAAGGCATTCATTCCTTTCCTTTCTGAATACTTTATACCAGTAAGCCTTGGAATCTCTAATTTGTGCTCCAAAATACCCACATATAATCAAAGAATCAAGTGACCTATAACATGAAATAGTCCAGGTTCACATAATATGATGATTTTGTGGGTCTGCTGCAAGCATTCCTTCATGTAGCACTGTCCCATAGCAGAAAGCACAACGCATTGCCATCAGTTTACAACAGATGAATATCTGGCTCTGTTCTCTGTCCTTCCATATTCTTTAGTGATTTCCATTTGGGACTATGAATGACGCAACTGGAAGAACAGTACAGCCAGGTATCACACAAATCCCGTGGTACTTCTATTGTTGCTGCAAATGAATTGCCTGCCTTCTCATAAACCAGTCAGGATTCTAGGCTTCGAAGCAGCTTTAGGCCCTAATTGACAATAATTTATGTGTGGTAAAACTTAATGACTTCAACAAGACAGTTCTTGTGCAGGAAGTTAAGTGTCAGTTCCTTACGTTGCTCAGACCATTTTCAAAATTGCTCTTGAAATTCCAGGGTGTGAGTAAGCCTCATTCCTGGTAATACTCTTATGTCTTCCTGCTTCAATTTTTCAAGTGACCCTGTATGCCCTTCAAAAGCAACCCCTATGACTTCGGCGCTTTAAAAGAGTATTTTAAAAGTGGAAAATAAGAGCATTCTACCAGTTGTATAGAACTGGATCATACTTGCAGTTGGTTGCTGAGAACTATTCTGCTTTGCTTCACTGTACATACCCTAAAACTCAATCTCATGCTTATGCAGTGTTGTGTTTAGTTCAGAGCCTTTCACAGGGCATGAGCAGGTCCATCTATGCACTGTTTCTCTAAGGCTGGAGCCAACCTTGAGACCCATAACACTGTACACTGGTCATTGTAGTAGTCTATATGAATGCCAAGGAAACAGCTGGATGGTGGTCTGATTGGTCTGCAGAAATACAGCAGAGAAAGTCATTTGAATACCAGCACACATTTGTTAGTTCAGTTGGCGTTCTTCAGATACATGGCCATAATTCAGTGTTGAACAGAGGGGATGATTCTTGGCCAAGTCTACTGCCATTATCTAGAATAATAAATAATAATTATTTTCTATAATGGGATCAGGGAGCCAATAAACCACATTGCCATCTCAGCCTTTTAGCTCTGAGTCACAAAAGACTTCTTTCTCCTTCTCTGCAACTGGATGGCAGATTGTTTAGGGTGACATTATCTGGGTCCAGATGGTCCCACCTACTGCAAAATCTGTAGTGCTTGTTTATTTTGTAACGGTTCTATGCCTTGATCTTTTAACAGCTCTCTGAAGGAGGGGGAAGGGTTAGTAGGCTCACTATGTTGTTTTTCTGTGACACCAGTGAAAGGTGTTCCCCATATTTTCTTTTCATTACAGTTTGTGACTGAGTTGTTTTCCAGAGAAGAGTACTGAAGAGATTAAGGTTTTATTGAAAGTAGAAGATGATTATTTAAATTGCCTAATGATCTGCTTCTTATTAGGGGTGGGGACACGGGGAAACTGTATTTATGGAAAGGGCAGTACAATCCTGCTCTGAGAAGTAAACCTGAAAGTGTTACTGGCAAGTGAATATTCACCATTTCTCAGGGATCATGATAGTAAACCTACTTAGACTCACAAGATTAATTCAGGTAGAAAAGGACCTCTCAGGAGATCTTTGTCAATCCCTGTCTCAAAGCCGGGTCACCTATGAGACCTATGGGTTACTTGTGACTGTATCCAACCTGCAGCTTTGCAAATGAAGTCTATAATCTGAGAATCATCTTGTTGGGGTTTGGTTTTTAATTCTGGTTCTGCACCCACAGACTTTGATATCCATATTAGGCCTCAGGGACAAGGACATATTTACAGTAAAATTTGAACGACACCTTCACCTTGAGGCACTCACAGGGAGTAGAGATCATGATTTTGCAAGTGCATTCTATGGACTATCCTGAAGACATACTAAGCAGTTGAATATACGATTTCCCAAATATTAGCCAGCTTCCTGCATTTCTTGATAGGCTGTCAGAGTGAGGCCTCCATGTGGGTAGGAGATCATCAGATTTAGAAGTTCATATGGAAGCTATGCATGAATGTGCCCTGCTTTTAAAGCAGAGAAGACAACCCTTTGATGATTACTGCCAAATTAGGTTCTCATTGAAGCTAATTAGAGCATAGTGTGGCAATCTCTGAACCCACACTGTCCTCAACAGGTACATCAAAACATTGCAGAGATACTCTGGCCTTGACAATGTTATAGTTACAATACCACAAAACTGCCTCAGAGAGCAATCTGAATCAGGTCACTCCAGATAATCCTGTGTCTATGATTTTCACAGAAGTTAGCAGGTTGAGGTAAAGTCTAGATGCTATCACAGTCTGAATTCCATCCTTTACGTGGAGACTACAAAGTGCCTGGTCCTTGCAAAGATGGTTTTTCAAGTTTATTAGTAGAAACAAACACCTTTTCTCCTATCAAAAGTAAGGCCACTAATCGCTAGATCCCTGAGTTGTCCTTAGGCTAGCAATTAGCACGCTCTCTTGAGAAATGGAAACCATGGATTCAAGGCTTGCAAGAGGCTAATATACACATCCAACACTTACTTTGTCAGCCAATTATACCATACAAGGGTACTAGTAATTCCTCTGTTAGCATTTTTACAATGGAACTCTGCTGACTTCTGTGTTTTCTGTTGAATTCAATGTATTGAGATACACTAGGCCTGCTGAGTCAGGCCCTTGAGGAGATAAGCAGATGTTCCTGAACTCTAGGTGACAGCAGTGTGTAGGCAAGAGTGAGAAGACTTGCTTCTTAAAATAAGGTGCTCTAAATCAACCTTGGTCCAGATCTTATCGTTAGACAACAGATAACGTACAGGACAGCTCAGGTAGTATCAGTTAAGATGACTGCAATTAGCCAGCTGACCCATACCCAGACCTCACAATTATGACACTTCTGACCTAGTTTCCCCACTTAGCAAGCCTCCCTATATCCCAAAACCCAATAATATTCTACCCTTTGCTGTGAGAAGCCAAGCACATGAGGAATTCAAGGCTACAGTGTTATTCTTTTAACAGCTTCAAGGCTATCATGTGAGAAAAAGTATTCATTTCACCTCTTAAATCAATTACTTATTGCAAAGGCAAGTTTTTTCTAAGCTTATTGCCTTTTACATTTCATTAACGTAAGCAAATCCTGCCTGAGTTGCTTGTTGTTCTCTTGAAGTAGAGAATTTTTGTTTCAAAGGCTTGATTAGAATGGGAAAGACTTTGCTTATGTTTCCCTTCACAAATCATCTCATGTCACCATGTAAGCTGCAGGTTATTGGAGAAGGGGGTAAAGGAGATAAGGATTATCCTTTTCCATATTTGTTCAGTATTTGTAATGAAACCTTGGAATGAATGTTTCTTCCCTTCTAGCTTTTTTTCCTTGCAAATACAAGCACTATGTAAATAACTCGGCCCACATCAGGCTAAAGTTGCAGTAATTTACCCTTTGCATGTAAGCTGATTATGTAGAAGTGTGGTAACAAAAGTGGATACAGTCTCTTTCCTCCTAAATTTTCCTAAATGTGATGAGGAACTTAATGCTTCACAGGGAAACTCTCAGCTCCAGAACAATGCTGAGATTCTTAGCAGTCTTGAACACTACCTAGGAACTGAAGAGTGAACACCTCCTTGCCTTTCTGGGTGTTCATAAGAAGGTCCAGTTCCCAGTAGAACTAGTGTGGATTCTGTATGCTAGGTGAGGCATATAATTCTGCTCCCCGACCCAGCATTAAAGGAAGCAAGAGTCTTGAAAGAGTAGCCAGCATACATCCAGGGCTGTGTAGTATCACAAACCATTCTTACGTGCTCCAACCAAATGCACTCTGATAACATTTACCTTTGCATTCTCTGTGGATAAAAAAAAATAAAATGTTTGTAACACAGAATTTTTTGTAAAGGGTAGTTAAATGATGCTAAATCCAAATTAAAGTCTTTTTCTGAAAAAAATGAAAGGTTAACTAAACTGTACAAGGTACAGCAAATACCATGAAAAATCTTAGTGTGGTCTTGCAGTCATTATTATATTTATGCCTTTAGTATAACCTTTTTGTAAAGGATCAAATGTGTGTGCTTTGTTTTAAGAAGTTTTTCAAAGTACAACACACTTAGTGATGTTTGAGTCTTGCAGACTTGGAAGGCAATAGTTACCATTTGCCAAAGGGGCTTTCCTAGCAAGAAGGTAGGGATATCTAGACCTTAATCAATCTCTGAGTTGATAGTTCATAGGTAAAAAAAAAAAGGCAAAAAGAAGAATATTTTACATAGCCCGTTAGTGCTTCTATCAAAACTAAAGAAAATAGCCCATAAACCTCTTGCTGTCAATGATCCCCTCGCTCACATAAATCACTGTTGTATGGGCTCCTGCATCATCACAGCTGTTTTGTTGGAATAACAGTAGAGATGAGCAGAGCTTGACAAATACAAAGATTTTGAGTGCTTTATGGGTGTGTCAAATACTGTTGCTTTGATATAAATGATCTCAACATTGGAACTCTCACAAGGCTCACTCCAGCTCTCTTTACTATTCTTTACTATTCTCTCTTTACTATTTACTCCAGCCTTTTTCTATTTTGTGTTCCCCAGCATCTGCTTGTGGTTACAAATGCAGGAGTCATCAGGAAACCTAATTCAGTAGCAAAGCAACTCTCTCCAGAAATTCCCAGGTAGATATATTTCTAATATTTTCCTATATTTTCAAAGGATGTCTCCAGCATAGTTTCCCTTATTCCCATGGAAAAGTCTCTCCTTTTTGTGGAACCATCAAGGTGAACGTTCGGATAGTTGTCAGGTTCTGTGAAGTTCAGATTCCTGCATGCTGTGAGTGTGAATTGTTTCCATTATTTTGTTCAGTTGGTAAATGTCTCTGCTTTACTAAATTCCAAATAAGTGTTGTAAGCAACACAAAAAAGCCTGAAATGCCAGTTCTGTTGGTGCCAGTACTTGTTGCTGATTCCCTCAGTAGTTGCTTCCTGATTCTCTACCTCCTGGCACATACAGCAGCACGTAACAATAGGTAGGTGTGGGTGGGATATCTTACTCCTTCAACTCTTGCCAGAAAAACATTCTAATCTTGTCTAAAGGGAGTTTACCTTTTTCTTAGTCCTTGTCTCACCCTACACCCAAAAAGTCAAAAAAGTTCTTGTGAAGCCTCATGCAGATCTTTGGGAAATTAGAAATTACACAAGTGGAAACATTCAAAATCACTTATGTGGTTTAAGAGTGCAGGTCTCTTGAATTTCAGTGACAATTAAATTCTTTCAGATCCCATTAGCCTTGTAACTGTATTTGAAGGGAACAGAATATTTTGAACATATTTTTTTTTAAACTGCAATTATATTATTGCTCTGAGGTCTGCAATCAGAATATTCTGCTTCCCAAAGCTCACAAAAAACATATTGAGTTTTCGTTCCTCCTCCTCCCCTTCCCTGTTAAATATCAGTAGTTCCCAATACCCTAGTGCCCCGGGGTTAAAATTTGCTGTAATGAAACATAGCATGAGACAAGCTAATGTAAAGTCACAGATAATACCTGGACAGCTGATCAATACTCTTTTAAACGCTTATAGGAAAGAATTGCTAAGTAGTTCCTATTATTGCCTTACTGCTATCTGCATTAATGGTAAACATTTTGAAGTGGTTTTGAGTTTCTATTATTAATCTATCAAAATACTTATAATCTTGGCTTCATCAGTGAGCATTTATTTTACCATCATTAAGATCTTCTCATTTTGCAGGTGGAGCGGAAAACAGTATTATTATTTACCTCACCCTCTTTTCCAGTACAAATTATATGATTAGGACAGGCTTTACATTTCTGCTTCTTAAAAATTAGAATATTTTGAAATTTAATCCTGTTTACCAGCTTTCTCTCCTTTAATGATAAATATACACTTACGCACACCTGTATATCAGCAAAGCTTTCACATAAATGATTATTAGACTGGCATTTTCCTGTATCTTCATCATTTTGACCTTGCAGAAAGTATAACACATCCTGCGTGGAATACTTAATAAAATATATGTTTTTACAACAGGTTAACACCTGTTGGAGTATCCATGAAGAAGTAGTGAATGGAAAGATGCAGCAGATCTCCCTTTGATTATAATAACTTAATCTGTTGTCCTTTATAGTGTACAAAACAGTACTGGTTGATTTTGGTCTAAACTAACAACCTTATTACAGGACCTTAGATATGCACAGTCACCTATTTTGCATAGCACCAGGAGAAAAGGGATATTAGGCATGGAATATTGCCCCTCTGTCTCCTTCACAATAAATGAAAAAGAAGGAATGCAAGACAAAGATAGATGCCTGCTTCATAGATTTTTCAAGATTCTATTGAACACTTGTCCAGAAAGTTAAATAGGGGTATATTTTATGCTACTCTATTTTATATAATAATATTGAATAATATATATATTATTGATGACACTGTTAGTATCATGAAATACTCAAATAATCTGTCTCTAACACATCTAAAAACCCCTTCATTTTCACATATATACCAAATCTCAGAGTTTTTATAATTATTCAGGCCACTGCTTAATTATCTTTTTCTTTCAGTCTCCATAATTCCAGTTCTATCCCTCTGCTATCTTCTGGTATCTCACTGGTATCAGTGATATAATTGCATAACTTTTTAGATGAATGTAGCATTTCAATGATGTATGTGGGAAAATAAAATGAAATCTTAAAAATTTTCAAAGTAGTATCAGAAAGAACAGATTTCTCTGGAAGTGTGAGGATGAACCAAGCATCTGTTTCCCTTCCCAGTTTACCATTCACAACCATCACAAACAAGCTTCCTTCAAAAAGCAGCACAAACTTTCCCACGTTACACAAGCCAAGCACAAGGTAATTACAGCCCTATATATCTTCTCATAATGCCATATCTGTTTTACCTTCCCTCAGCTTTTTCAAATCCTTGCAGCCTGCCCTCCACCCAGTCTGGGTGAACTGCTAAAACTAATTTTCACCCTGTGATGAGGTGACAACTGATGAACAGTGGGTGTGTATAACTGATTTCTTTTTAAACCAATGATTCTTTCATGGCCAAGGAGAAATAAAATGCTCTTCTCTATTGGAGACACAAAGCATTTCTGGCATGAGTTAAAATAACCTCCTCCATGACTGACATGACAGTACTCTCACTATTTTCTCTATGATTATATGATCTCTGCCGTATCTGGGATGGAAAATCCATGTGCCATGCCAGTTACATGCCAGTTACAGTACATTCTAGTAAGGGGTCATTTCATAGGGCAGTATTAAATTAGTTTCCAAGACGATGACAAGCTACAAAGTGGCCAGTTTCACTGGCTGGCTTGAGACACTAATGAAATAGAGAAAATGCAGTTGTCATTTGCAGTGGGACTTGATTCTTGTCAGTAAAGACCTCTTCTAAGAATCACAGGTTTGACAGAGGAAATGTGACAGTGAGAGGAATGCAACTGGAAAATCATTCATGAGCTTTTCCTATTCTATTACTGTATCTCACTTAATGGAACTAAAGTGCTCTTGAAAGCATAGTCCTTTGTAGCTTATCTGTTGACCTCATCCCTTGCAAATGGAGGTATTAATTTTGCTTTAGAGAACTATTCCTTACAGCAGGGAACCAGAAAACATTGCTTACATAATTTAATGAGTCCTTAATATGTGAACAAGCTGACTAGAGGTAAGCCAAACTATCTATGGGCTACATGTTTTGGCTGGAGAAGATGTTTCAGGGCAGACCTGAATATTGCCTTTGGTATGGCAGGGGCAGAGCAAGCCATTATTGACTTTTGGCTTCTGAGTATGGTCTTAAGCACTTCATAGAATCTCCACCCTCCTGCACTGTCTTGACATCTCACACACATCAGTGCTTCAGTCTCCATGGAAGTGAGGCTACTCACTTCCTCTAGACTGGCCCAAAAACAGTTACCTACATATCCCTGAAACAAACAAAGGAGAAAAGAGAGCATTAATCTGAAGGAAACCCCAGTAAATCATCATTGAAAACTGCAAACAGCACAGGCTGGTGCCTTCACTACCTCACTTAAAAACACACATTTGGAAAGAAACCAACCACTGTAACAGTATTTTGCCCTTCAATAAACCCATGCTACCAAGAATCTCACTTTTAGAATGCATTTGCACTGTCATTATTATTATCTAATAGGTAAGGAAACTGAAATTCCTTGTATAAGGTGGTTTTGTGGAATAAGAGGAGGGAAAATGCTTTTCTGTTTTACACTACACAGCTTTTCAAAGTTGTTTGCCTCCATTCCTTATCAAGCCTATGAATTGTCAGATGTTGGAGTAATGCCAATTTACATAGTTTTATTAAAACATGGAGAGTTTTAACAATAGGTTAGTGGATATTCCCTTTAGGGAACATCACCCGCTTGTCTATTTATGGAAGTAGACTTTAGGAATTTTGTAAAAATGTAGCTACTTTGAAGATAAGACAAAGCAATCAAAACCATGCAAAGTCAGCTGAATAATTTTTAAAGACTGAGCCGAAGATAACAGGGGTGGATTGGAAGGGATTTAGATTTGGTATGCTACTAACAAATCCATCAGTGTTTTTTTATTTCCTCTGAAAACCTTTAAATTAGATTAATAGAGTTGATCTGCTTTATGTCTAACCCAGTCTTCAACTCACTCTCCCTCTGACAAAGCCATTAACTTGGATAAGACTTACAGTACATGTAATCCTTATTTTTCCTACCTGTGTCTTGCAAGTGCACATGTTTGACATGTATCAGTACTAATTGGTTGAAATATCTGTAAAGTCTATCTTCTTTTTGTCAGGCTAGCAAGTGCGGTAATATCTGATATAGAGCTCAAGTTTGATGGCTTGGGATTGTATGGCAAGTGTTATATCTAAAAATGGAAGCATCATAAAACCTGCTAGAGTTGCTAAACTTCATTGAAGTCAGTGTTTCTCATAAGATGCTTTTATCACCCACGATTTCCCTGTGGAGCTAAATTTAAACATCGATTTTAATGACTGAACATCAAGTGCACAGATCGACCTGGGCTTTATGTCATCTCACTTGGAATGGGCAGTGCTGGGGAATATAATGCAAAGGCACTCACACATACACACGTGCTTCATTCATACATATTTTTTTCTGAAGCAAATTGCCTTTTTCTGACCATTCTCTCCAAGCTGCTAAACTCTGTCTATAGTTATTAGCTCAAGTACAGCTTGAGTGCAAGTTGATCTACTGCTTCCAATATTTGAATTCCTTCCAATACTTTTTCTTGAGTACAGAAGATCTATTGCTTCCAACTGGCCCATCTCTATGAGACCATGCTGTGTGCATGAAACTGGCTTTGTTTAGCACTAACTCAAGGATCTCTACCTCATACTGATGTAGCAAAGATGACTCTTGGCAAGCAGGGTGTGACTGAGAGGTATGCAGAACACAAGTCACGGTTACACACACATTGCTGTTCTTACCAACTTCTTTTGATTGACTTCAAGTCAAACCAACTTGTAGTATGGATCTCTTTTTGATCAATCCTAACAATACAAACACTGTAAAGCACACAAAAAGTAATTTCTCACAAAGCACATAGAGGGGACGTGACTGTGGTATCAATTTCAGCAGAAATATAAGTATATAAAGTGCTGTTATTGTGCAGAAAAGGGAATTACAGTATGCTTCCAAGCTTGTCTCAGCATCAGCATTATAAAACTTCTGTCCAAAGCCTCAACTTCGTATCAACAGTCTTTGATTATTTTTACCTTGAAGAGTTTCACTCTTTATAGGTTTGAAATGCATAAATTAAATGTTTTGTATTGGGCTTCAGAATGTTTTAACCAAGTGGTTATTATCAATTAAGCATATTAATCAGTCAGCATTCTTAAACCTTAACTTTCTCAATATCAAAAATTAACTATTAATGCTATTTTAAGATCCAGTAGTAGTAGAATATTTTCATGTACTAATCTCTGTATTACAGAAGCAGCAACAAAAATTCTCTAAATAGTCCTAATAATGCCAAAAATAAAAATCTTAGTAACTTGAGTCCTTTTTTGTTTGTTCCCTGTGAAAATGTGTGTATATTCTTTGAACTGACTACAGTCTGATACAAATGGCATGAAATATGTTTGCAATGTAAAAACTGGCAACATCTTTGCTTTAGTTTACTTTGCACACAGAGGAGAAACAAAAAGATTTCCCTGTCACATATGCATTAGAAATAAAATTTCACTCCTGTTGACTTCAATGGCAAAATCTGAACAGCTTTGGTTGAGCTAGGAGTAAATTTCAGAAGTTTGTTATATGCCACATAACAATTCTCCATCTAAATCACATATTCTATAAAGCACTGAGATAGTTTCTGGTTTTTGTCAAAGGTACTAGCTGTCTGGCTGGATCAAAGCTAGCCTTAATATTGCCATAATTATTAATTAGGTATGATTTCTTAAACCTATATTTTGCTTGAACTTGACATCATGCTGCCTCAGAGAAGTTGTTTATCATCTCTGGTTTCTACATTAAAGTTTGGTAGAAATTTTTTGCACCTCAGAAGGTGACTTCAAAAGTCATTCTAAATGAGGAAAGATTTTTCTTAATTGTTCATTTTCTCGTCTTGGCGATGTTCATACTGTTTTCTTTAAGGCATTTAACCAAAGTGCCTAAATATAGAACTTTGATTCCCCGTGTTTAGATTGTTTAGAAATAGGTTTCTGCATAGGTGTTTTGATTCATTCCTTGGAGGTTGTTAACTGCACAGGGAGCTTTCCTTCTAATTAAATCATGTAAATTAGAGGCTTAAAGTTTGACAGTGTGAAAACATCCTATTGTGGCCAGTATGGCTTTAAATGCTCTGAACAGCAGACTCCCATGATTTTGTTGGAGATGTATTTCCACAGGTCACATTACCATAGAATTGACAGTTTTGCCTGATATTTAATATAATATTCTACTTTCTTTATTCTGTCAGATTACACTTGGCTGTGAAGGTTTGTTAATTTATGTTTCTAAGGAGCTCTAAGGCAAGTGTATGTGAGGGTAAGTGTGAGTGGTAAATGGTGAAGACTTAAAACTCTTCGTCACAAACCATATGTGTACACCTGTGTATTTGTAAGTACAGTATACACGTACACATAATAGTTACAAAGTTAATCTTTAACACCTACTCCACTCCCAGGCCAGTTTTGGGATTTATATTTTTAATCACTTTTTAAGATCATTCAGTACACAATCTACTGTGTGACAATCATATAAAACTGTGTCAGACTCAGCCAGTGACTTTAATTGTCTCACAAATGTAATGTGACACAAACAATACACCCTGGTGTTCCAAGGAATACCAGAATGTGTCACAGTGCCAATGTGTAAATTAGGCTTCCTGAGTACCATTGTTATGGAAACTGTGGCCTTCAAATTAAGCTATTGCACAGGAGTGCAAGAATCTGAGCTCAGGAGTGAGCCCTGCCCTGTGATTTGGTTATGCCTGCACTGAATTATTTTCTGTGATCTGTAAATAATTTTTAAAATGCTCTAACTATCCCAGATAGACTTCAAAGGATTTTAATCAAATGTTTATTCTGAAGGCATCCAAATGTGTTGAAAATTTAGAAGATTGCAGCTAGCTTTTTTCTAACAGAGAAGGTGTACTGAATCTGCCAGAGAGTAATCTGGTTCTGTGCTTTCGAATTTATCAGTTTTCCTCATACTCCCCACATCTATACATACACCTGTGCCTGTAAGCATTTTAACTATTGTGTGTACAGCACATGTATATATTTTATTTTGAATTCAAAGTTCTATGAATCACATGTTCCCTGATATTTCTAAAACTTGAACAGATATTCATTTAACATTTTGCAAGAATCAGTAATTGGATGTTTCTTGCACGGTAGTGTGGAACATTTAAATTGCACCCATCTCTAAGTATATTTTAAAGCCTAATGTTTCAGTCTACATGATAGTTATAGACTGTATACAGTCAGGGGGATTTTTTGTTTTTGTTTATTAAAAAAGAAATTTTGATATGTGCTCAGTGTTCTCGGTTAGCAAAGCTAACAAGCTTCCACTGTCTGTAGTCCATAATTAAATGGACTGTGATCTTTGTATTAGTCACTCAGGTCTGGGGAGCACTGTACTCATGGAGCTTGGTTAAATGTTATTACAATTCAGGTTCATTATTTTTTTCTAATTAATCTGATTTATTAAAAAGTAGTAGTGAAGCCCAAATGGAAAATCAGAACAACAAAGTTGTTGAAAAGTCAGCTAACTGTGGAAAAAGATCTGTAAACATGCTACTCTAAAAGACAACAACAACAACAAAAAGACCCGTGCACCACTGTCACAAACCTGAACTTGCCAGAACGTTTTAGTCTCCACTGCCTGGAGCTAAACCCTCCCTAATTGTCTTAGTTCCAGCTCAGTCAATTAGATAATGTCTTTCTTCTGGTCTGTCTTTTCATTCTCTTGCTTTTGAAAGTGAAACATATTTCAACTGTTTAGCACATTATAGGTGAGAGTTGAAGAAATCCGTTTAATATAAAATTCAGAAAGGGACCTGAGCCCAGCACTCTTGGCTAAAGCCAGTGAGAATATTTAAGGGCTAGCAGCCCAACTCCACATGGCTCTAACAGTTTCAAAAGCTTTTTCTAGCCAGTACTATGCACATGAGAATGGTGCTAAAGACCCAGCACCCACACTTAAGTATTTTGGTGGTTTGCTTTTGTACTAATTGTAGTTTAGTCCTGTGGACTGAATAACCATTAGTAACTGGAGTTTACTGGCGCATTCCTGAACCACATCTCCCAGTTTAGTTTAATCTGAAAGGAATCCAGTTTGTGTACTCCCGAAGAGTAAACCACAGAGTGGTAAGTGAAGATAATTGGAAGCTCGTCTTTAGTTTGGAATAGGAGTGTTCTTTAAAGCATCAAGGCAGATTTATCCACTGTGTCTCCTTTCAGGCCTCATTCTGTTGAACTGAACCAATCTGGCTCGTATGCTTCCCATTCTCCAGGTCATTATGTCATGGTCATTAATATTTTCTGATAACTACTACCACGTATGTCTTTTTCATGGCTGTATCATGATAGTGGGGCATAGTCATCCTTTGTGAATTGGGGTTTCATATATTTACAGCACCCGTTTTCTTTCTTTAGCATTTCCAATTAACAGGCCTCTTATATTCTTGCCATAAACCCATGTGCACTTTACCATGCTGGAGAGATTAATAATTACAACTTGTTAATATCCATTCCTGTTTTCATAAATAAAATCTCCTTGTAAAAATTAGAGCCACTACTGAATTCTGTAATGCCACTCTAGTTTCAGAATATTCTTTGAGGGTCTGGATGGTTCTACCAGTGTTCCCAGTGAGCAGAATCTCCACACGACTGCCCACAAGCTCCACGCTAGCCAGCATTCAGGGGCTTGATTTCTAAGCCCCGTGTGTCTGCATTTTAAAAACAGGACAAACAAGTCTTGAACTCTGTATGTGTGTGCGAGATAGTCTGAACTTCAGTGTAAATGTCTGGGCCCAGTGAAGATAGAAATGTATCAAAAGTCTACCTGTGTTCCACCATCATAATTACAGTCTCCAGACTGTGTTGAAGTGGTGATTATTGAGCTCCTCAGATGTAGTGAAAGAACTCAGAATTACCCCTTGCACCAGAGGTTTTAATTTAATTAATACTACCAAATAGGCTGTAGTGTCCTATCGCAGAATAATCCGATTTCAATTATACTGCAGTCAGGGCCCCACAAGACCACATAACCTCCCTATTTCTGCAGATTACACTAAGTTATGATGATATTGTGACTATTTTAATTTGTCCTTTTGTGTGGTCTCATGTCAGAGATGCAAGTTAGGTTATTTTTTTTCCCCACAAGGCAACTCTTTGAATGAATTATTCAGATAGTAGCAAGGTCTGAAATATGCTAAAAGTTTCTAGAACCTTCATTTCAGCAATTGATACTGTTAATGTTAGCCCCCTCTATCAAGCAAATCATCCAGCCTTGAAGTGGCATTATTTGTACCAGGATACTTCAATCAAAAAGTAGATGTTCATGTTCCACAACAGCAATGTACAGAACTTAGGGAGATTATCTGATTACAATGAATTAAAAAATATTAACCATTAACATATTGCAGAAAACATTAATAATATGTATGGGCTTCCTTGGTATGATTGGTATTGGTATAATACATAGAGAAAATGTATTTCTAGCAATGATCTTATGCTGGCAAAACTCGTTGACTCCAAGAAAAGCAGGATCACATAATAAAGCAGATACAGGAATGTCAGTGATAAGGCTAAATGTCAGGGTGGTTGTGAACGATGAGTTGGATTGTATATCCAAGAGTGACCACATTAGTTACTTCACATGCATTCTTGGGTACCAATACATTTTGTTTAATTAAGTCATATATGCTCCATCAAACACTAAAGTAACTATTTTTGATTAATTTTGTTTTGTAGTTTCCATTGAAATAAAGCTTGTTTCTACGAAATACTGAAAAAAAGGGCCACACATGGCCTTATCCATACCAAGAATCTATTGAAATAGGTTAGACTTAGGTGTATGCCTTCCCTAAAAAAGATATTTCACTTAGATTGTTCAAAGGTAAGGGAAATATTTATCTGAGATTTTATTTAGCCTGTAGTATGAGGATATACTTAGCTTGTCACTTAAGGTGATAGAGTAATCCAGCTATTTTTTTCTGCAGATACTTTATAAAAACCCATGTTTTTTCCTTATAAGTTTAGTTCATTATGCAGCAGAAATCCAAGAGGTGCAAGTACGGTGTGTAGATGTACAGACAGTGCAAATAGCAAGCTGAGTAAAGCAGGACTGCATTTCCCTATCCTTTCTTTGGACTTTCTTTTCCACATGAACAGGTCTCAGTCACGAAGGCCCTAGTTTGGCCTTTGTACATTTGGAGATCATATTTTACCCTCTTTAGCTCACATACAGGAAGTTTTTTGCTTGGCTATGAATCTTACAACTTGAGGAAGACACAGGAAAAATGAATAACCACAGAAACATTTGGAAGGGTTTGTAGTTGCTGCAGGAGTACAGAACAGTTGTATAGAACAAAAGAGCACTGACAGTCATGAGTTTGACTTTGCTAGCCCACATAGCCTTCTTGCTCGAGAAATTCCTTTTCCCCTCACCCCTATACCTGGAAAATCAGGTCACTAGCTGCTGCATGAAGGTGATGACAATCACAAAACATTCCACAGTGCATGTGGAAGTTCACCAGCAGAAGGGAGATCACAGCAAGCTGAAATGGCAAAGCAACTACCACATCCATTCCAGCAGAATTAGGTGAATAACTTTTTATTACTAATCTGGTCACTGAATGTCAGTGTTTCTTTGTGTTCAGAAATAGTGTCCAAATAAACCCCAGCTTTCTGTGGTCCATATACTATTTGACAGTAGGCTCTGCAAAAGTTTTTGCAAACATTTTTCTGGTCCTCTGTTAATTCAGCAGCATTTCATTGTGACTTCCAGTATTTGAATTTGTCATCTTTTTAAGAAATATGCATAACATAGTTGCTGTTACATTAAGCAATTAGAAAATATCTGTCTTTTTTTTTAAGAAATAATAACAATTATGCATTATTATTTAATTGTATGATCAGCTACTAATAGGCAATGTCTACCTACTAATCTACTAAGTAACCTACTATGACCTACTAGTATGTATTAATCATACAACCAAGGCACTACAGGTTAGACACCTTAGGCTGTACACTTTCCAGGGGATGTTACTGTGAATATTTGGGCACTAGCATGAATGTGATAACATATTTCAGACACATTGTGGCTCCAAACTGGTCATCTTCATTACATCCTGGCTTCTGAACCTCCTTTACTGGGAGGAGCAACAGACTTACTTTCAGTTTTCTTCCTGTCTCCCCTGAACAGCAGTGACAACTTCAGCATGAATATGGGGGCTGTGCTCCTTTCACTCATTTTGTCTGACCCAAAGATAGTTTCATCATCACTGCTATTCTGCAAGAGAAAGAACAACAGTAACCATGCTGGGTTACAACACCAGGTTTCACATCCCTGTAATCCCATCTGCCCAGGAACTGCCAGCTCTCCTTCCCTGCTGGTTTCCCCAGTATCGTCCCAGCACCATCCACACCAGTATCATGCTGGTGCTTTCCCTTGTTACCACACCATAGCATCACACCCTGGCATCACCCTTGAATCCACTGCACTCTTCAGTCTCAACATCTCCCACATCTTTCTGGTCTCCAAAGCAATTATTGCTTCAGGCAAGAGGGCCTGATGAAATCTGTATCCTCCCTGCCCATCTTACCATATCTCTTTCAACCAATGTGATTTTAGTTAAATTCAAGATCATCTCCACACAGATCCCATCCTCAGGATTTTGCAGACAGTGCAATAATGTGCTAACCTAAATATTTACTATCACACATTCCCAGTGACTATCTCACAACCACTCCCTCCACCCAGTATCGTTCCAGCTCGCAGATGATCCCACGACATCATCTCCTCCCACCCTCTCTCTCTGAAGGGCTATGTGAAGAAAGGCAAGTGTTACCTCACACTAATAAGGAAGGTGTGATTAATATTTTCTCTATATTTAATCTAGTCAGCTCACTCACTGAGTGACATAATTAATGAATGTATAGATTCAGAGTCCTACACAGGTCTTTGTTCAGAGGGAAAAAAACAACCTCTATTCAGTGTCATATGTGTGCACATATAGCTGCTCATGGGTGCCTACCTATCACCTTACCTGTGAGGCAGGACACATTAGAATTTTCTCAAGAAATGTGCAAATACAGAAAAACTGGGAAATGCTGCAATTGGTATTTCCAGGTGTACACTTGGCAATTGTACTTCTCCCAGGTGAAAGAATGTGGTGTCTGGGTGCTTTGTTAGAGGTGTAACTCACCTCCTTGGCTCAGAATCATGAATGAAAGTGCATGGTGGGGTAGCTTGTTGGCTAAGTGGCTACTGAATGTGACAGTAATGTCTCTTCCCATGCTTAAGTCACCTCAGCAACATGGCCAAGCTGAGAGAGTTGAAGCTATTGTGAGAGAAAAGAAAAAAACATGTTGCACAGAAAAAGGAAAATAAGGCAATGTTTGGATAAAAATCCTCACCGAAGTGCTATACTCTCCCTAGTCTGATTTGCTTTTGCTGCTTTGACACACCTGAATCAATCATTAAGCTACTTTTAGAGAGAAAACAACCAAACAGTTGAAATGGTGGAGGAAAATGTTTTTAACAAAATAGTCTATCCTGGTGAAAACTTTGTTATAGAACACATCTGACTCTCGGCAAAGAACTGAAATCTTATGACAAACCTCTGGAAATATGGGACATATATTGTCCCACTCATGTCATCCATATTTTTTTTCCTCCTTTTTCTTTTGGCAGCCATGTTCTCTTCACCTTAAAAAAGAAGGTCATGAAATTAAATGCCTCTATGCAAAGTCCACATCTGGGTCACAGTTTAAAGGCTGTCTCTTTTGTGCTATAAAGATGATACCTTGTCAGCCACATGAATGAGTAGACACATGTGCAAGGCAACCAGGCACATTCAGGCAAGACATACCTGTCAGCCACTGAGTCTTTGCAGTGATTTATTTGAATTTAGGGTTCACTCCTGCTTCCTCTGCAGATTTCAAAGGAAATTGCAAACATACATATTCATCAGACTCTGCTAATGGAGAAACAGAATTAGGAACTAAATAAGAAATGAAGCTAATTCAAAATTACAAAACAAATAGACTAGTCTAATAAATACAGTGGGTTTTTATAAATTATGATGTTCCATGAACTTTGCATACTGACTGATAACACAGTGGGATTTTTTTAGTTTGGTATCCCTCAAAGGTATGTTTTTGATCTCAAACACATTTGCTTTAGAGTAAAACATACCATTATTTACATCACTTTTATTTTCCATTCAGACAGATCAAAAATCACCTGTATGACTGTTAGCTGTAGATTGTCCCTGGAGCTATGATATTAATGTTTGAAGTTAATTTGTATAAGTAAGGAATACATGTTTCAAGCCCCTCCAAAGGTTCTTCATGCTGTAGTTGATCAGGTTCAAAGGACAAAATGGGAACCACCCTGTATCTTTTACTACTGAGCACTCCTTGAATTTCTATGGTCTTCAGTTACAGTAATCACCATCTGTCTGACCTACTCATGTGGCCTGATTAATTGTAGGATCTAAGTATCTCACAATTTCAGATTTATTCATCCTCACAACACCTAATAGAGTATAATATTTCTGTTCTTATAGTTGAAAAACTAAAGTATTTGAGAAAAAAAATTGGAAATGACCAAATAACTTTTACTATTAGAGTGGAAACTGCTGCACTGTTGTCCAGATCAAGAGAAATATTTAAACCCCCAACTGCATTTGATTTTAATGGGAATCAAGGTACTTAATTGGGCTAAGATCAATTTACAGCAGTAATCACTTTGCATTAATAGATATTAATTACAAGAATAAAACTTTTCATACTAAAACTCCACATAGTGAAGTATGAGCAATATCTTATATATTATTATGTGTCCAGGTTTTGTCTATGTAAAGCTTAGACGAAGGGAGGCAGGCAAAGGTTAAAAGTATAAACTGGGGCCCACCAAAGAAAGGCAAGTGCAGTTTACCTGTCAGCATTCTGTCTCCTCTTCCTCTTTCCTGGATAGTGAAGGGATTGCTTTACAGACAGGGTCAAGGTACAAAAACAGAATATATAACTTGCATTTGTAAATGTCAGCTCTGACTCTCCATACATCACTGAACATCCAGCAGTTCAAACACTCCCTTTAGGCTACACATCATGTTTCAACGTCATTCTCACTTACTTGTGCTATAGCCTCACATGCACTCAACGTACACAACAACCAGGCAGTCACTGTGCTCTCCCTGTCTCCACAGTCTTTGCACACTTGTGTATTTATGTAAATTCTAAAGCACATATTTTTCATGTAGGTGTAACCAGCTGGAATGATTAAAGGTCAATATTAGTGCATCTCTCCAACTTCCCTCATTCTTTCAGGCATTACAATTACCATTGCAGTCTTTCGTTTCATGTTACCTTTCACCTTGAGAAATGGTTCGGTATATACACAGAGCAGCTTATATACAACCACTTCAGAGTGCAAAGGAAGCACTAAGTTGTAGAAAGAGCAGTTGAGGAGATAGCTTTCAGATTCTGACCCACCAAATTTGCATCTTTTGTGTCTACACAGAGAAAAAGAGTTTCATTTTTAAATCGCACTCTTGCAGAAGTACCACGTGTGGAGGATTGTATGGGTCGCATAAGCAACACAGTAGTGAAGCCTTGTTTCCATAGATGTGTGTTTCTGGTGTCTAGGAAAGTGAGCCCAGACCAAAGCTTTCCGTAGGCTGCGGGAGACACAGCATTGCTGTGTTTTGTATCCAGTATCTAGCAATTCATTAAACTGTGCTGCAGGTTATTAGTGGCTCTGAAAGGGTTTCTGTCTATTTTTCTGAATTTCTTATTTTGAGTCTCCCCAACCTACTTGTCCAGTTGATTGAAAAGATGCTTGAAACTGTTTCAAAATGTGCAAGGAGGACTGGACAGGCAAACTGACACTGCAACATAGACATGGATTGCACAATTTTTTAGTGACAGTTTCAAAATGATACAAATTCTATGCCATATGCTCCATGATCTGCCTACTGATAACAGCCCAAAAAAAAGGACACGTTGGCTGATGGGACAGATGAGCCCTCTCTGTCGCAGTTTTTTTCAGGGTGGTTCCACATCATCTCAGCTCCCCATCACATGTTCTAGCCCTGTGTCTTGGCATAAAGAGGACTCTGCTACTGCTCCCAAACCTAATGTTAAGAGGTATCCGTGAAGGTCTGTTCATTCTGTTCATTCTGTTCATTGAAAGCCGAGCATTATACAAAATTAAAGAGTGATTAGTAATTTCCATTTACTTCAATTGGGTTTTGGATCAAGTCTTTGTGGTAGAGAATGGATTCATCTCTTCTGCAATAAATAGTAAAATTGCCGCACAGTGGCAATGGGCAAGCAAAGAGTGCTCCATCACTATAATCCTTTTATCTTCCAAAAAAATCAGTTATCTCCAAACAAATTCATAAACAATGTTGATATAGATCTATGTGAAAACACATGACAGATGTAACCAGAATCACACTTCAATGTTCAAATTTTCTTAATTAAAAACTTACTTTTATACCCACAGTGTATTACACAGAGCATGCATGTTATCTGAATAATTTTAAAAGCATGAACATGCCATATTACACTTTGGCACTACACAAACCTTCATAAACTTATAATGAAAAGAAGTAAACATTATGTATCTTTAAAATCTAGACACTAAACCTGAATTTCCTCCTGGAAATTTTAATTATCAATTTGAAAAATGCTAAGACAAAGTGTCTGCTCCCAGTCGTCTGTTTAGGTTAAATTAAATTATTTCTGAAAGTAATATAATTAAAATCCTTTTAGTTTTTAATCAATATTTTATTTACATTTATTTTCCTCATAGTACTTGATCAGTTCTTTTGAAAAGGGTGAGGGAGCTTATCTCTTGTTTACTATATACTCAGATGCTTTCACTAATAGAAAAAACCTCTTGCGGTACAGAAACACTGTAGAAATCATAAAATATGTTTTTTCAGGTGGACAACTGGAATTCTACCATGTCTCAACAGGAATTACATTAATAAGGTTTTAGCTGATCTAAGTTCCTACGTGAAAATATCCTTCACTAGATCATGTAAATTATATTACACAAAGGGCCTGATTCACCTAGTTTCACCTGAGCTTCTGCAAAATGAAGCGAGGAGGGAAAGTAAAAATTATCATCCTTATTTAGTTACAGTTTACATTCCAATAGACCCAAAGTAAAGACCTAAACCTGGACAGAGCCAAGCCCTAAACCTGCTAGAGCTCTATTAGTATTAAGGTCTCCACACAATTATTCCCCAGTAAACATGCCTAATGACTAATCACACAACACAGAATATCATATCCCTAATACACAAAGAAGCTGTTTGTATAGAAAACGTATCAACACTGATCGAAAAGGCAAGCATTCTCTTTCATCTGTGTTAGGTTCCTGAAGATTTTGGTTGGTCTCTATTTTCATTATGATATCATTTAATACCTTAGACTGTGTTCTGCAAAATGTTGTGAAGGCTAGTTCCAGTTAGATTGAAATTGCATACAACATGTTTAGTTTAGACTGATGGAGGGGCAGAGGAATGTATTATAATATACTTCTGAAAGTTTTTTTCAGTTTTACTAGCTAATCAGTATTTCTATACTCTGCAGTTCTTGGGGGCTATCGGTGTGTTGTCTTGGGGACAGGAGATGTGGTGTCAGTGGCACAAATCTGTAACAGTTTCTATGCAGGTTTTTAACCCAGCACATGAGATTTCTGGTGTCACAAGAGTTTGGCAGTTGACTGCAGCCAGAGAGCCAGCTCTCCTTAGCTGCTGTGAGGAGCTGTGCCCAGTGTGCAGTCTGGGAGCAGAAGGAAGGCAGTGTCTTCCCAGCAAAGAGAGCTGAAGGCAGCAGAAGCAGGGGAAAGTCAGGCAAGATGCCTCAGGTCTTATGCCCAGTGCTTAAGACTTGCGAGGTCTGTTAAGATCTACATACTGGCAGACACATTGTGTTTACATCTGAGGCTTGATAAATTTATGTATACAGTGTGTTTGTACTTAAGCAATGGAAATTAGCCATCCCAGTATTTAACCAAAACTAAAACTGAAACAGAATTTTTGTGATGCAAAACAAATCCTTTACATTCATTTTAAATTGTTTCATTTGCTTTTTTCTCTCCTAAGCTGGAACTGAAGTACAAACATCAAAATGCTAACTAAAGAAAATGTTCTTCTGAGATATTTGCACCTATTTTGTATAACCTGAGTGTATTTTGCATAACCAAGAAAGTAATTAATCTATTTCAGATAAACAGTCAAGCCGAAACTGTCAACCCTGCGTACTTATGTTAAGTAGTTGAGTTAGTATTTAGCAGTGATAAAAAAGTGACTTGATTTTTTTTTTTTTCAGTATTTATAAAGGTGTATGTGTACTGTTGAAAATTATGGTAAGTACAAGCTCTCTAGAACCTGTTTTGTATCTTTCCTTTATCCACAGATGCAGATTTCCATAGCTTAAAAGTGACTTTCGAAACAAAACTTTGGACCTCAAACTTTATGATTTGAAAAAGTTCTAAAATAGCATAAATGTTTAAGTTTGTACAAAGGGAGAAATACAAAATGATCCAGGTTTGGGGGCAGAGTGTACCTTCAGCCAGTGTGCTGAGGACAGAAAGCTGGAACATGTGGCTGATACACCAGGTCATGCTGCCATCCAGAGAAATCTCCACAAGCTGAAGAAATGGGCTGACCTCTGGGATCGCATGAAGTTCAACAACAGAAAGTGCCAAGTTCTGCACCTGGAGAGGAACGTCCTCAAGCACCAGTATATTATGGGCGCCACCTGACTGGAAAGAAGCTTTGCAGGAAAGGACCTGGGCGTCCTGGTGCACAGCAAGTTGACCATGAGACAACAATCTGACCTTGCAGTAAAGAAGGCTGCATTAGGAAGAGTGTTGCTAGCATGTTGATGGAGATGATCCTTCCCATCTACTCAGCACTGGTGAGACCATACCTGGAGTACTGTTTCTAGTTCTGGGTTGCGGAATGCAATGGTAACTGTCTGGAAAACATCCATTATTTCTTCACGTGGCCTGAATAAGATTCAGAAGACTTGACTACTTTTACACGCGTTAGCAGAAAAATCAGATAAGATACAAAAGACCTCAAAATTTCCCATTTTAATTGAATTTGTATATATTTTATCATGAATATAATATAATTATATTAATCAAAATTACAGGGTGTTTCAAAAAGAGGGACCCAATTTCAATTGAAGGTCCATTTCAAATGGGTTCATCTTTTGGAAACAGCCTGTATTCCTGATTACAATAGCATTAGAGGGTTAGGAGTGATAACCCCCTAAAGCCTTGTATCAAACTATTTTTAAGTGCTCATGTGTTACTTAAAAGCTAATATTACTATCAACAGAAGATTATTTCATTTGATAAATAGTTGTGTTTGAAATAAAAAAAAAGTGTGTCAGGACTTAGAATAATGGGTGACTGGCAAATTAAATTACTATCTAAGTTGATTAAGATGCTTTCATTTTTTTTGCTAACGTTTTTCATTTGCATTCTGACCATTTCCCGATGTTTCAATTAGTTTTGTTCACAGAAGTGTTATAATGAGCATCAAATTAAGATCAAGGGTTACTAAAATTTATGACATTGTTACTCATTGTTACTCTTGAGCCCTGTTTGACTTCATAATATTTTAGACGACGTGATGCGTGTAAACAGATATCTAATTCAGGTACTGTTGCATATGTACTTAATGTAATGACATTTATGGAACTAGTCAGAATTTTTTCAATGAAATATTTTCTGTTTCAACTGACATAATGCCAAAACTGGAACATTTTGAAACAAATACTGACTTTGATGAAGTTTTGACAGGATTATTTCTAAACTTTAGACCATACTTCCTGGAAGCTGAGAGTAAAAGCAGAAAACCTGAATTTCTTGAGCCAAACAAATATTTTGCCAAAATCCCACTTTGCCAAAAGCTTTTGCACACTTGTATTTCATTCCAGAGTGACACAAAAAGATTTTCAATGCCAGAGCAAAACGCATAAAATGGGAGGCTCCCCCACTTAGCTCTAGCTCTTTGTTGGCAATGCCATCATTGGTCTGTAGCAGTCTCTCCTTACGATTTATATTTCTTCAGTTGTGTCATGCTTAATTGGAAAAACCTACAAATTTGCATTGGAAATGCAAGGAAGAAACTGTTTGGTGGAGCGGTGTTCTAAAGTGCTGCAAACTTTCTCCACAGTCTGGATGGCACTGAATTTTGTTACCCTCAGGATGAAGGGGAAGGAACCAGGCTACTGAGAGAGGAAGAGAGAACCCAGGGTGGGAGCCTGGAGAGAGTCTGCAAGACTGGACTGTGGATCCTCCTGATGAGGACAATGAATGACTGTTACTCTCAGTGGGAATTGGTAGTCCGTGCTGTTGAATATCCAGTCAGACACATTCTTTCATCTTAAAATGCCTAAATACTTTACATAAATCTTGATCTAGAAGACAGAAATAGACATGCTGCAGAAAGAAAGAATTAAGATGTCTTAAGATAAAGTCAGGAAGCCTGAATCTGATTTGATAAAAGAAGGGTAATTGATGGTTCAGAGGGGTCAGGCTGATCAAATTGAGATTACCGAAGGACATATTTTAAGTACAGGTTTATTTAAATAATTTGGAGAGAGGACTTTGCAATTTAGAGAAACCAGAGATGGAAATCTTGCAGCAATGGAAGAAGGAGACAATGGAGGTATGACAGCATTTGACAGATGTGAGCATAGATGTCTCAACAGAAAAAGAACAGATTAAGCACAGCCTGGAGAAACAACATGGATGTATAAGAGAAGGAACAGGCAAAGACAACTCCTAGCTCATAACCATGGAAATAGAAATAAGCTGGAAGAACAGGATACAATAACCTGAATACTTAACGTTCTGCAGACAATTTGCTGTTGTTTGCACATGTAAGGAAAGACTGTGAAGACTAATTATTTTCCCACTTGTAACTCTGGGAAAAAGATAAAATGTGAAATTTTTTCTTCAAATGCACTTTGCTTTGTACATGTATGCACGTGAGTGAGAGCTAGCCAGGTGCTCTCTCACACAATAACTAAATTCATTATTCTCCTGGTATGAATTTGTACTCTTATGTTCAGTTCAAATGCCAACAAACAACATTCTGATCTTCTGGAATGGAAAGCGCAAGACGTCTCAGAGTAAATATTGTATCCCATGACTTACCAAGAATCGTGTTTATCACAGTGCTACCTACATACAGTGAAATTGAAAATGGTTTGATAATTTCAAATTACTTATAGGGCAAACGCCCAATCTCAGAGATCTGAAAATTGAGCTGTTTAAAAAGAATTCTCTTCCAAGCATAACTTTTGTTTCAGCAAGCTGTGCCAGTAGCATGCCAATCTGAGATCTAATCTAGTGGCAGTCTTTCACCTAATACAGTAACTATAGCTCATAAGTTTAAAATTATTTGGCTAGTTAATCTAGCTGACTGTGCTAACAGCATAGGAAGGTATATCTGTGATATTTAAAAGATTGCAGGTAGCTAACTGACTGTGTAATTATCACTGTGTATGAACTGACATGACAAATGGATTCCACATTTAACCAGCAAAAGACTTTACATGCATTCTACCAAAAGCCCCACCACCATGCTGCCTTGATGCTAATTGGACATCAAATTCCAGTACAACATGTTAAAAGTTTCTTGGTCTTCTCAGTGAATTCTCTCATACCCAAGAATGTATAAATAGAAGTAACATCTTTTCATATTGTTCAGGTATTTTATGCTACTTGTCTAGCAAATGTTAGCTCAGTTTCTTTTGTAAATAGCTGATCAGTTGGAATATCTTATGGACCGCTACAAGAACAATGACAAGCAGCTAGGTTAGAGCAATCGGTACTGTAATTCCAACATGATGAGCACATGTGTACATAGGCACACACTTCATGGCTCAAAAAAAAAAAAAAGAAAAGCAATCTTTTCATTACAGTTTCAGTTACTGGCCTGGTCTGTTTCCAGTAGAAGTTAGCAGTGTCTCAGCATTAACACACAAGATCTAGTATCTGATAGAAAGAATATATAAAATGCAATAGTATCAGTCTCTGTTCTCCTTCCTATACTACTGCTACTGTAAAATTTTCATCCTATAAGGTTTTAGAAAGAGTCAGTTATTATTAATATTTCAGCTCTGTCTTGATTACTTTTTTCTTATTTTATATAAAAAAATAATCTCTTTAAAAATTATTTCACATAAATAATCCAGTCTCAGACCACTTAGATTTTCATTTATAAGGAAGGTGAAATAAATTAGTTTGGTCCTTCATAATATCTATTGATCTACTGCACAGGTTTATAACACAATACAATTTCATTTACAGGGTATCTCATAATACTGATATCAACAAAATGACTTACAGTGAATTTTAAACACATTAGCATAACATCTATTGACCTAATATATTTACTTTATTTATTTATTATTATTTGTTTCTTTAGAAATGCTTAGTGAAGAAAGATGTTGTTTATCCTGAAGAACGGAATTCTAGATGGCAGGATAACAATGAGACAACACCAGTTCATTGATAAACATCTGGAGGCAGCAGTTAACAGGTACGCTCAGCTTGCTGGGAGTTATGATACAAAATGCTCACAGTAAACACCATTCTCTATTGTCTTACAGCTTGGGAAGACATTTTCATCATGTTTTGATTTGTGTAAAATAATGAAGATAACTGATTTGTCAAAACTCTTTGCTTATTTCTACTGAAAGCAATCTCTACTGAGAGTAATTGTGCCAGATTGTGCACAAATTAAACACAAATCCTGGATGTATTTACAGCCTGGGGGACAAGAGGCTGGAGTGAGCCCTGCAGACAGGGATGGGGGGGTTTGGTTGATGGTAAGCTCAATATGAGTCGTCCGTGTGCCCTGGTGGCCAAAAGGGCCAAGTGTTTCCTGGCTGCATTAAGCACTGTATAACTAACAACTGGTCAAAAGAAATTGTTAACCCACTGTATTCAGCATTGGTGCAGCCTAACCTCAAGTATCGTGTACAGTTTTGGGGTCTACAATATAGGAAGGATATAAAAATATTAGATGTGTCCAAAGGAGAGCAACAAAAATGGTGTGAAATGACAAGTGGGAATGACTTACGAGGAGTGGCTGAGGGTACTAGGTTTGTTCAGCTTAGAGATGAGGAGACTGAGGGGTTGCCTCAGCTGCTGTTTACAACTTCCTCATGAGGGAGAGCAGAGAGGGAGGTGCTGATCTCTTAGATGTATGGTTTAGCTTCTAGGTTGCCCTGTGTTGAGTCAGAAGTTGAATTCAATGACCCTTGTGGGTTCTTTCAAACTCAGAATATTCTATGATTCTATGATTATGCAAGTACAAGGTAGCAGAGAGTGATGTCTTAATATCATCGAGCAGAGTAGGTCTCAGGTATAATTAAAGAATTCTAAAATAAACTGTAACTGGGAAATAAGACAAGTTTTTCTTGATTTTTGAGAATTAAGAGTACTCCATATGTATACCGTATACTCCGTATAGACACACTGATGTGAAGTGCCCAAGCTGCTGCATTTAAACACTGAACAGCACACACCTAAACAGCAGCAAAAGCAGCAGGAAATCAAGCAAAAAAATATCACTATAATAATAACAACAGTGTCTGATCTTGAAAAATGTATGTAAATTGTCAGTCGTATCTTCCAAATGGGTAAAAAAAAAAATCCATCAATGGCTGTAATACTTTTTCCCCCACTATAGGGCTAGAAGTCTAAAATGAGCCTAACATTCTTGTTAGAGTTATTTACAAATGGTGTTTAGTACTCTTTTTTTTAAAAAAAAAAAAAAAGAGTGAGTAAAAATTCACCTTTTTGTATCAATTTCTGCTACAAGACTTTCACAGGATAATACCAGCAGGCTGCCTGGTAGATTCCACAGAGCAGCCACGACAGAAACAGAAGGAGATTTAGGGAAAATGCAGAGCTGAGCAAAAACACCTCCAAAATGTTCAGATCAGTAAGATTATGAAATTTGTCATCATTAGAATTGTCAAAGTTTTCCATACTAGGTACAGCATATAAAAAAAACCCAAAGTAATTTATTTTCTAAGAATGAATGCTGTAGAGGGAAAAGTTGTCTTTAGTGATACTATAACTCTATCCATGGTTGTTTTAGTCCCTCTGATTACTCTGGTTATCACGGTTATCCATTATGGCTTGATCCAAGTATTATTGGAGTTGGGAGATTCCTTTTCCTTGAGTTCAATCTGCAGCAAGCTTTTAGAACACACTTTTTTTAATGGGAAACACTCAAAGTAAATTGAGGATCCTGGAAACACCTGCTGGTAATTCAAGGCTGATAAAGGTAAATTCACATTTTCTATTTACTGAAATCATTAGGTGATCCATTAAGATCATAAAGATTATAGTGTAGTAAGCCAATTAAAATTGTATGTGTGTAGTATTTAGTATCCACATTAATTTCTCCAAACTTTGGGCTTACATTGATGCCATTAACCACTGAGATATTGCCTGCCTGCAAGCCCTGCTTTAACTTCTTGGTTTTGTATGAAGATGAAGTTAACAAAACCTAGGACAACCACACTTCCCCTGGCCTTGGTCATTACTTGAGATTTTCAAAGATATAAAATATTGCCAAGCTTTTGAATCAGTTGTTTGGAGTGACAAAGTCAGCCTCATGATACTCATGAATTTTTGCCTATCAGCCTCCAGACTGGAGGATTCCCACTGACAAGCACATACATTCTGGTTAAACCACTAATATGGTCAAGAAACAGAAGCAAGAAAATATACAGTGAAATCTGATGCAAAGAGTCCTAATTCAAAACATTAAACATAAAATAAACCAAAGAATGACACCAATCCATTTCTGATAACATACTGGCTGAGTAATTTCAAATCAATATGGTCAATCTTGATAATAGCAACAGTCAATGCAATTACATTTCAAATAATCAATGGTTTTGTCATCAAAACCACAAAAGGCAGAGAATTAATTCACTGTAAGAGCACCACAAATGTCCACCACAAACATGAACACAAGAGGAGTGAAGTTATTTACTAATTTCAATTAGTGTATTTTTTATCTCATTCTGTGTCCACTCTGGTACAAGAATGCTCTCAACTTCCTCTGTTCCTCCTGGGACAAGCTGAGCTGTATCTGAGCATTTTTCAAGCTTCAGTTCCAAAGTCATTTGATTCTGGACAGGGGGGAAAGGAGACTTTTAAATGCTGCTCTGCATGTGCTAGCTGGTGTTTCTATATTTCAAGAGTTTGCTGATTTCTGGAATTGTAAGTTACTCTTCAGGATGATAATGTTCCCAGGCTCAAGTGCAGGCTTCTTGTTAAAATTTTACCAAAAGAGGAGGGTAATACTATTTGCTCATCACAGGGAGCACCAAAAAATAAAAGCATGATGAATTTTCACAGTTTTTAATGTCCTGACTAGCACCATAATTTTCCTTTTTTCTGTTCTTGTTGCCACTATAACCATTAGGAAAGCCATCAGTCACAGAGAGTAAAATAAATATCAGCTTTCAAAAGGCAAAAATTCAACATGGACAGTTTAAGAATCGAACAGCACTGAGTAGTGTCTTTTCCACCCTTTTTGTGGTGGTATAAATGACCACAGAAGTTACAAGCAGTTGAGAAATTAGCACTCTATTCTGCAATTAAAAATGATGGATAAAATGAGAATAGAACCACAAAGCTGTCGTTTCCAGATATTAAAAAGACAAGTATTTTTCTAGGCTAACTGGAAAAATCATTTGCTCATCTACTTATTCTGCTTACATGTCAAAAAAATAAAAGCTTTATAGCATTTAACATTTTAATTATTCAGGAGAAATAGCAAACTTAGGCCTAATCTTCTTTCATTGAACGTGATGAGAATTTTTGTCTTTACATTCAAAGTTAAACGGACTTAGACTCTTGGTTTTAAAGAAAACTAATATTTGAGAAGAGGAAAATATAAATTTTAGAATAATGTGCTACGGTTCTGGTGGAATAAATCTTGAGGTAAAAGTAGCACTTGTTAGTAATAGTAAACCCAGTCATATTTGCTGATTTTCATCTTGTGCTTTCTTCCAGTTTACATATCTGTGAGACAGATATCCAAACCTTGGGAATGAACCACACAAGGCTCTCCTTAAAAAAGGGTCAGGCTCAACTTTCCTTTTCCCCATTTAGCCTGTGTTAGGCTTACAGTTGCCTAGACTCATGGGGAGAAAATTCCCTTGAGATTGTGACCTTTGTGGTGGGTTAGGAGAGTCTGTTTTTTTTTCTTGAAAGCAGAGTAATTCCCTAGTTGTACACAAGTGCTTCAAATGTAGGGTCACTGCTATATATAAGTAGCAGCAAAAAAAATTTCCAAAATTCATGTTTTTTGAGAAGAATTGGTCAGTGAGAGCTCACCTGCTAAGGTACATTAAACGAACTGCTTGTCTGTTAAAAAACTCTGTACTAGTATGACATAGAAAAGAAAGATCATAAAATATGGAAACCTAGGGCTGGGTTCTCAGTTCCTGGAAGCACCACGGTTACACTAGAGTCAATAGATTGATGTCGTTTTCTATATGCAAGGACTTAGCCATCCCAAGGCATTAAAATATGTCCCAGAGCCTGGTCTACCCAAGCCTTTTTGCAGTTCTCCTAGAACAAGACAAACAGTGCAATGTTCTGCAGAACTTACTAAGTGCAAGAAAGGTCACAGACTGCCACGTAACAGTAAACTGATTAATGTTCACAACATAAAGAGCAGCCAGTGCACTATTGCAAAAAAGGCAATAGTTTCTTAGAGGGATTCTGTGTCGTAATACCAGCTAACTGTTGCACTGCTCTGTTTGCTCTTACTGCTCAGTTGTCTGGGACATCAGCTCTGAGATGTGTGTTGAACTAGATGCCACTGATGCCCTGTCACTATGCATTCCCAGATTCCTGAAATGATGTAATGGTATTAAAAGCTATTGTCCTTATCTAAATACTTCTCTGCTCTTTTTCCTGTAAAGGAGGTTAAGCAGTATCTATGTCAGTAGTAAACAAAAAGCTAGGAGCCATTTTTAATCCTGACATTATTGTCTCAAATTTTTAATTATAACCCCACCAGCCATCAGACTGCTATCAAACCACACGTAGCTACCGTCACTGCATCACCACAGCTCTGCAGTAGCATCTTTCTCAGTGAGATTAATTTTATACTGTATTTCAGGCTTCTTTCCCCAAGAGCAAACCTAATGTTTCTACCTGCCCTTTAATCACTTCTCATTCATATCAATCTGTGTCAAAGAACATTACAGCAATAATATATAACCCTAGGGAACACTGATATTATATAAACTGCAGCATAATACTTAACATATTAAATTCAATTTTTCAATTTAGCTATTCTCTGTCTGTTTTACTTGGCTTTAAACTAAACAAACCTCCAGTGCCAAATGCAGCAGTTGGAACTGACCACCTACAGCACAAGATTAAGGAAATGAAAAAATGCTGTGTATTTGTTCTGAAGCTAAAACCTCCTTCTCTCTGGCAAGGGAACTTCATTGATTATAAACCACATTGCTTTAAATTAAATAAAATGGAAATATAATGAGCTATGGTGGAGTGAAGTATAGTTTATTTAGAACTTTTCAATCACAGGGAGGTCACTCTTCTACTAACAGTATTTTCCATGCTTCTCTATGAAGAAAAAGTTTATCTGTAAACCTGACAGCTTTATTATAAAAGACAATACGTGTAGTGAAAGGGAGAAAAGTTGATTTTGGCTCATAAGAGGCCCTCTTAACTTCTTCAATTTTACCCTGTCTGTAAATAACGTCTTGACAGTGTCACATCTTTTGGGGATCTATGGAGCAAAACCCTAGTTTTCTTCTGCAGTCAGACCTCCAGAGGCTTCAGCCTGACCATGCATGCAGAAGACAGGAGCCGAATGTTTCAATGTCACCCAGACTCTGAACTTTGTCAACATCTCTCTAACTACTGTAGCATGAAGCAAGAACACAGCTTTCTCCACTTGCCCAGACACAAAAGGTGACCTACACTGATGATATTATTCCAACTCAAGTGAGTGTGCCCAACAAGAAATGAACATCGGCAGGTGAGAGGAAAGGGATGACCTCCAGAAGGTGGCCCTGCTATTTGTTTATTACAAAAGAAAGTACATACTTATTTCTGAGGTTTGCCAGCTCACATTATTTCTAATGTTTACCCAACCATCTAAAACAAACAAAAATTAAGCTGTAGATTAGTTCAGAAATGTAACAAAGTGATATAATGATCCTAATTGTTTTGGAGTCATTATGATGCTTTCTCAAGTATAGGTACAGTTGGTTGGAGGATGTAATTGTCTAGTTAAAAAGATGTATATAAACCTAAGGTCTATTAAAGTGAAAGAAAATAATTTTATTACTGTTGATGTGCTTGTGTGGAAAGCAGCAGTAATAGCATGGGTGCTTCTCTGCGAGCTCTCTCCCATCCCCTCTGATTCAAACCCAGTATTTAGTACATCATTCAGTATAGATTTCAGTGCTGTCCTTTATATCCACTGAAGGAGCATGACTGAAGACCCTCCACAGCAGTCGACTCCCATGTAGTGAAAATAATTTCTATTTTCCCATTTATTTTAAAGCTGCTTGACTTGCATACTTTATATTACTACATACTTGTGTGAAATCTTAGAGGCCTGTTTAAATTACTGGTCAGCTCAGAGAGGAACAGAAGCACAGGGAAAGAAAAACACACGACATGTTCAATGTGTACTGAGTATTAGAAATGAGCAGGTCACTTAAAAATACATAAAATTAATCTCAGCCTGTATATTGGAATTTAGGCCAAATTATAAAATTTTTGAATAAGTAATTTCCAACTCAATTTAAATGTCAGTCTTTTTCATAGATTTCCTACCTTTACTGTAGCTCATGATGAAGTAGTAGCATATTGGATAGCTGCTGCTGAGCCTGCTTTTTGTTTCAGTCCACCAGGTTCCACAAGTGGTAGCTTGGAAGCTCAGGACAATCCAGTGAATTCTGATGGATGCATGAGACATCAACAGGAGTGAAAGGAGGTCTGTAAAATCTGGGAAGAGATGCTATAGTAAAAGGTCCATAAAGCACTTGCAGATCCTGGTTTGCCATGTCCCTCCCCAAGGTAAGTAAGCAAGTAAAAAAGCTGTATTCTCTCTTCAAGGGCTCTCATGAATGTAAGCACCAAGATTTGTAAGTAATTTCTGAGAGAGTACATAGCAACAGACCTTTTAAGAGGTCTCATAAAGAGGCCATGCTACAATGTAGAGTGATGTCAAGAAAGACAGAGATAATGATGTTAAAATGAAGAAAGACCAAAAAACCTGAGAACAAGCATCACTAGAAAAGCCCCGCGGGGGAGTTATGTGTTAAGGCTTCTCAAGAGTCAGCCAAGAATTACTATTCCACCTATTGTGGAAAGACTTTAATACCCTTGACTGTAATGATAGAGAAAATTAAACTCTAGTCATTTTATAGTTAACACATTCCCAAACTGTTAGTTTTATTCACAGAGATGGTTCCTCTCAATATATTTTACTAAGCTCCTCTCCAGCAGATTGGTAATTGTGGCTTTGGTCCAACAAAGCATACATAAAAGCAAACCTGTGAGCAATTGAATTGATTTTAGTGAAGTATAGATATGTTTAAGGTATTCATATGCTTAACTGCTTTGCTGGACTATGGTTTAGATGAACAACATCTCTGTATCACCCTATCAGCCTGTCCAGCAATGCAGTGGAGCCAGCAAAAAGTTAATGTGATTGTTAAGTCATTGGAAAAGGGCATGCACGAGTCTATGAAATGATCTTGTGGAAGCATTTGTCTGAAATTAGTTCTTACTTTTTCAAATTAGCTCATTTTTCTGAATAAGAGGGATGACTATTCTGTGCAAAAATGGAGAAATTAAATAAAATTTACTATATTGAATTATTAATAAAATTAATAGGTGGCACCAAATTGTAGCTAAAGAGCACATCTGAAAGGAAAAAGGCTGTTTGAAGATCAAATGCAAAAGTTTATATGTTTTATTAATGATAGAAAAATATTGTTATTCATGTATTTTATCAGTCCTGAATAATATCCTTCTAATTAAAATTAGTGCCTGCTAGGTTTCTTGAATAGCGTTTTAGCAGCAATAAAGAAAACAATCCACATTTCCTGTAAATACTTTGCTGCACATTAGAAATAATTATCATTTCATTTACTTAGATACCGACTTGTGTTACAATAGTCAATGTGGCTTGTGCTATACAGCAAATTAGATTTCAAAACCCAAGCATGATCAGAATGAAGGGGCCTCTGCTGAAAAATCAGGAAATGGTGTTGAGCTCAGCGGGTAAAATTATTCCTACGGATCTGGGCACCTTTGAACCGGTACCCTCGATGGGCAGCAAGAGGCGGATGCTGACAGAATGCTGTGGGACCTAGAACCCTTTGAGTTGCCCAACGGGGCTCAACCCTCACCCTTGTGAAAGGAACAAGAAGTGAACATTTGCAGAACTGCCTGGATTATTTAGGAATTAGATCCCATTTCAAAGCTCGTTGGGTATTTGAGTCTTAAGGAAACCCCAGGACACTTAGGGTAAAAAGGCTCAGATTTTTTTGAAACAAAGCAAAAGATGCATATACATTCAGATAGACATCTCAGTACTCTAAAGTGTGCCTCCGTGTGCACCTGTGGTTAGGATCTTAAGTAACTTTAAGACATAGGTAATTTGATTTAAATTTTTCTCTTTATTCTTTTTCTCCCTTTGAAACCATGGTTCCTCAGCTGCTGAAATCAATGGAAAGTCTTTCTTTGTATCAGTGATTTTGAATTTGTGAAAAATGGTCTCAGTTTTGCTTAACTTTAAACTTGAATAGTTAGGTACCCATCAGTCTTTTTAGCTGTGTTTGTATCCTTAACAAAAATTGTGGAGCAGACTGTTATTAAAGTATGTCATGTACTTAGCAACAGAAAGAACATTATTTTCTTCCACCCATACAATAGTAGGATAGACAGTATTTAAACACCATTTTCCTGTAAATTTTCCCTGTGTATTTAAACACAATTTTCTTCTAAATAGATCTGATCAAGCCAGGATAACTAGAACTAGTTTTGCCAAAATTACTAACTGACTAGTCCTATAAAACTATGTGGGGCAGAAGGCTAATAATTTGGGAAGTAAATAGGAGCTTTGCATTCATCAACCTGATGGAAACATAATGAAGATGTGGAAGAAAGTCTGGCCGGCCTAGAAAGAAAAAAAGAAACCTGTGTTCTGTTCAAGGTAAATACATTTTTTCCAGTTTTATATTAATAAGTCTAACACATTACACACATTATTTTAAGCAAGAGTAGGACCTTCATCTAGTAAGTACCATGTGGAATCTTAATTTAAAAGACAATTTATGTTCCAAAGAGCTTAGTACAAAAACAAGCAACCTAAAGCAAGAGAAAGAAGAAGGTAGTTGTGTTGTATCCACTGCACCGGGGCGAGGCCAAGGCACAGACAGACAGTCTGTTCATGTGTGCAATGACAGTCAGAGTTGGCAATTTAGCCTAAGCAGAGGTACATGTTAAGAATGTGTGAAAATGAAACCAAATTGTTTATGTCAGCTCCACATTAAGGGGGAAATTTTCTAAACATGAGATCCAAAACAAAAATTAACCTCAGCTAACTTTAGATAAGCAGCCTTTAGCTCATTTCCCTAAACACAACTATCGAATGCCATTTGAGGTACATCAGGGTATCAAGGACATCTGCAAGGGGCTGGCAGATAGAACACAGGGCATACAGGAAATACAGGGATCTGGATCAACTGTAGTGGGGCAGATGGGGTGACCTGCAGTGTCTCAAATGGCTTAGATGTCTATGTTAGACAACTAAAAGAAACCCCTAATTGAAAAACATTTATCAATCGGGCATGTACCTTTATCAGGGTGTCTGTATAATCAGTAGAGAGAGATACGCATCTTCAGCAAGATGAACACCTCTCTGGAGGTCCCATTCTTTCTCCACTGACTTTGGAGAGAGTCTTGGTCAATTGTGCTCCTAATGAAGATTCAGAATTTAAGCAGTGATTTTTTTGGATATGATTTTTTTTTTATATTTTTCAGAAAGAGTGTCCTAGCCAGCACTAGGCAAAAAATAGTGTTGTTTTTTTTATTTAATACTCTTGTATTTATTTATTATATTCTTTAAATTAAAGGATTTATTTAAATGGTTAAAAATTTGTAAGCATATATTTAAAAAAGCATTCATTATAAGTTCATCAGAAGCTCATAAGGCAAATCTACAGTAGACTCTGGAAAAATTTTATTCTCAGTAACAAAGTGCCAGGTTTAGCCTGCAGTATCCAGGATTTAGAACAAACCACTCTAACTCATTAAGCAAAAGCCTTTAGAGTAATTACAGCTGTACTGTAGTGAAATCAGTTGTGGATACTTGGAACTTTTCAAGGTCAGAACATACGTGATCACTTTTATATAGCAATGATGACTGGTTCAGAACATAGGTCTTCTGTCCTAATTTTTCAAAATATCTCAGTTTCTGTTTGTCATAAAATACACATACTTCACATGGGAAGTTTCTCTTTGGAGGTCTGCTTTCTTAATAGGATCCAATTAAAAAGCATACACTATTTTGCTTTGTATTCTGGTTTTCAAAGTCCTGTGCGGTCCTCATCCTCAGCCATCCCTGATTCTGATATCAGCATTGCATTGACCTTGAACTAGAGCTTTAAAATGCCTCACAGCAAGACCTGTCAAGAACCTTTCACCTACACCTTCCTCCAAATCTTACAGCACAGAGGAAATTTTGCAAGTCCCCGTCTGTTCCTCATGACTTCAGAAAGTATTTGCCATTTGGTGCTCCTCCTTTAAGTGTTGCCCTTGTTTGTATTTTCCATCATGCCATACATTGACTCAACACTTGATCCCTCCCTAGTGTCTCATCTGCATTTTCAAATTCCCTGCCTCCTCTCAAACAGGTAAGTGAGTTAGGCTTCCCAAAGAATGTGTTTTTTAAAGATCCCTTATAAGTCTAGCTGATAGTCAGTCTGTTCTGAAATAAATGAATGTGTGAGCATTCAGAATTTAGTTACACATATTAAAATAGTCACATTTACCTTTTCAGAGGTTTTGGCTCTTTTCCCATCCTGGCTTTACTAGAAGCATTTGTTTATTATAAACACTTGGCTGTCAGTGAGAGTTTCAATGTTTCTCATTGGTTTTATCATTCAAACAATAATTTAGATAAATTCAACCTTTTGCACTGTTTGTAGGTTACATTTATACCTACTCCATGATCATTAATTCACCTTCTTTTCTTTGGAGAAGTGAAAGACAAATTGGCTGATATACTCGGGACAGAAAGGGACATGGGAATAACATAATACCAGAAGACCAAGATGTGTCAGAGTGAGCAGGCAAGTAAGTACCATGACTTAATTCTCAAATTATGTCTTGAAGAACAACATTGCTGAAGTCTGAATATCATAAAGCCCTTAGTTGAACTTGCCTCAAGTTGCCTCATTTGATTTCTCATCGAGCTCATTCCTCAAGGCTAATCTGCATCTCTAATTGTGTTTTATGTGCTTCAAATACAATTTAACTCCTTTTTTTCTATCATTATATAAAATTATTCAGTAGTTATTTTGCATCTCAATATAAATACTCTGTTTACAATATTACAGTAAATCTGTAGGGAAATTTGGTTGTCATTCAAGCAAGAAACTGAAAACTCAGTCTTCAAGCTCAGGGGTTTAGAGGTGAAATCTACCAATCTCCATACCATTCTGGACAATATTGAGACCCTTATTTTCAAATACACAGAGTGGGGAAAGCAGAATAATTCCCATTGAGCTGCATGATTTCTGTATCCTCAAGCCAGAATGGCAGTCTTTGTCCTTGGTGAAGAGCTAAGATGTTTGTCAGTTTGAGCCTTATGTACATGAACTTGTCAAAGTGCCAGAGAGGCTTCTGCCCTGCAAAAATAGCTGAACTATCACTTAGTATACAACATATGTCATCACCTCCAAACACTTCCTATGTCTGGAAGCAGGTACAGAAGAGATTACATGATACCAAGATGGTTTTCATTGTGCTCTAAAGAAAAATTTGACATAAATTTGTTCCACAGGACAAAAATCCACTTCTTAAATGCCCAATCTTGGTAAGCTTGCTTCTACTCTTGTAGAACCATGCTATTGAGCAGCAGTTACCCATATGACCTGTGAGGAAAACAGTTCTAGATTGTTTACCCTGTACCAATGTCAGTGAGATGTTAGAGGAAACCTTCCCTCTCTAATTAAAGAACAGGATATTACACAATCAGATAAAACATATAGCATTATTCTAAATGTATGAACAAATACATCATTCTTTCTGTACCTACTAAGAATTTAATTTAACCAACTAAATATTAGTTAAATTAACGATATATTTCCATGTTCATTTCTAGACGGGAGGAGGAATCAGCCAAATCATTCAGCTTCAGGAAGATGAATCACATAATTTTTTTCCTACATATTAGAATACCCTAGCTGAAATGTTGGACTGTATTTCTTAAAAGCAGAGTGAGCCTAATAGCCAAGATAATGAAGAGTGGGCAGATTTACACATCCTTTCTTCCCTGGCTGCTTCTGGTCCTCAGGGGAGTATTTGTCACATCACCATTCAGAAAGTAGCCTGAATCTTTCACATTTCCTGATGTGACTACAAGGAGAGCCATGTCATGGGGGTATCTCCCATTTTGTTTCTCCCAAATACTTTTGTTTATTTGTTTCATCTGGGCAGTTAGGACTGCTTCATACTGCTGCGGGCCTTTTTATCTGACAAAAAGCCTGAAATAGGGGTAAAAGTCTCAAAACAATGATGAAAAACATAAAAGCAGGGAATAAGAGATTAAGAGGTAATCAGAATGATTTTTCACCCCAAATAATACGTACCTTGATACTTATTACTTTTGCTCTTTATTTAGCTTTGCATCTATTGTTTTTGAATATGAACATGAAACATTAGCAGACATGAAATGGATGGTTGCAGAGTTGTGATAAAAGCTCTGAACCCATTCTGATTTCTTGACAGGGAGCAAAAAACATCTCATGGGCGTATTAAAAGGAGATGTGAAGCAAGTAGAGAGATTTCAAAGCTAAGTTAAAAAATATAAACAGATGCAAGAGTGAAAGAATTGGGCTTGCCTAAAAGAAGGGACAGTCATAACAGCTCACATACATACATAACAGTTTGCTTCCATGGGGAAGATAAGTACCACTACACCAATGTCCAGAGGTTCACTGGATTGCCAAAACATTCAGAAGATTTATTTTAATGCTCTAACTTCACAAGGTTCTGATCCATAATGGTATAGACAAGATCGGAATTTACTCTCCTTAGAAAAAATAGCATGAGAGGGAAAGAATTTTCATCCTCAACTGACTGAGCAGGATAATTTAAGAAAAATCTGTGTTTTTCATTGGCTTCTCTGAAAGATGGTTTATTGTCATTATTGTTCAGTTCTGTGTACATTTGATACAGAAAAATATAGGTTTTCACTGAAGTTTTATCTGCATATATTGTTTCAGCTGTCCAGTTCCAGCTCTGGTTCAGAGCCAACACTACTGCATAAGCCTTGACTTTCAAAATCATATTTGGCTGGAGTGGATTTGACTTCAGAGAAGTTATACATGAACAAGTCAGTATGCGCGACGTATTAGCAGACAGAAATAGCTGAACTTAGCTGATGCAGATGCTATTTATGGAAAATTAAGTTACATTAGTAGCTTGTCTGAGAGCTGTAGATACTTTCCATTTGCCAGTTCATTTTGACTTCAGAGAAACAAGGCTGGCTGACAGAAAGGTAGGCAGGCCAAGGTTCAGTAGTGGCACAGAACAGCAGAAAATATGTCTCATCTAGTAGGAGAAACTTTAATGATTACATGTCTTTGTGGTGAAAACTTAATGCATTGTGATGACAGTTAATGATTCCAAAAGGGATGGTACCCATTGTGCTGAGCACTGAACAACCTATGCAAAATACAAATGTTTTTTTTAAAAAAATCTGAATCTCGAAGACTTCACTGTCTCAGGAGACTGCAAAGATTTGAACACATACCTAACAGCATATATTGTCTGTTGGCCACTGTCCACATTCCTCCTTTGTGACTGTGGGACTAGCAGAATTACTCCTACATGAACTTTGCAAACAGACAACGTTTTTCAAGACTGACACCTAAAAATGCAAACAAAAGACAAATGACAGGAGTGTAACATTTCAAATCAAAAAATCTGAGGTAAATACACCACTTTGTTCTATGACTTCTTTCTGGTGAAGCATAACATTAAAGGCTGGCTGCTGCTTCTGAGCAAATTCTCATTCCTTTTCAGTGGTGATAGAAGCTGTGAGCCTGCTAAAGCAACCTGGGATACTCAGTATATTTGCTTCCATTTTTTTTTCTCACAGCAATTGTTCATAGAACACACCACAGGCAGACATCTGAGGACTTTTTTTCCTCATAGAATACACCAGAGCTGGACAGCTGATAAGAGAAGGCATTAAAGGTTGACTTCAATGGGAATGTTCCCTGACAAAGGTGAAGATTTGACCCAGAAAGGTTTGAGTGTGTTTCCGAACAAACTGAATTATCTTTTGTGCTTCTCAAACATGAGTTGCTTTAAAAAAAGTGTGAAAGTTTAGCTCCTAGACCACATCTCTGAGTGAGACAATTTTACGTTATTCCTTAAAAAAAAATGACTCTTCTATTTTACTTCCAAATACTACAATGAAAACTGTCTTTAACCCAGCATTTTGTAAATGTAGTGTGTTATCCCTGGCAGTTACTCACTGTTTAGATTTTATTAATTCTAAACTTACCTCTTTTCATGCAACTCTTGATTCCTTTTTTACTTGCATCTTTTTTGCACAGTAGGAACACGTATTTCCTAAGTAACTGCTTTAAAATTTCAGCCTTATACTTTGATTACAGAGTATTTGTATTGAACGCAAATACCGCAATCTAAATGAAGATACAAACTGTGTTTGGTCATAAATAATGAAGACCTGTTTCTTCTGCTGAAGCTAAACTGTCTTCATCCTGGCTCTATAATGATATTCTTATCTATGAAAATATAATTTTCATTATTCTGAAACATTTTTAATCTATTTAAATTATCACAGCTTGTTTAGGGTTATTTGATCACTAGAGCTTATTTAGAGCGGCACCTAAAAACAGTTTTTAAAACTGCTGACATATTTGTAATAGTTGGACATATTTCAGAATAACTTCTCTATTTTTTTCTGATGAAAACTATTCACCAAGTTTAAATAATTGCTGTGATTTTCCTTGGCTTCTACAAAACTTCTCTCCCAAAATTTCATACAGTAAATGAGCAAGCAATAATTTTGGTCTATCTAATGCAAATATCTACAGATCTAGTCTATCATATGTTGATATTAAAATGTTACGGATTAGATTGGTATAATGCATTGATTAAATTCAATATTGAAAAGTTAAATAGTTAATAACCATTTATCCAAATAGAAAAATTGCCAACATACATGCCACTTTGTCATGTAGTATTTGAATACTTTTCAGTACAGTTCAGCATATTTCTGTGAATAATTAAACATGGCTTGTGACTGATTAAAGGTGACCAGTTCCAAGAAGAAGAAACATGGAGAGATGCACTGTAAGAAGTGAGCTAATAACATTAAAATGCGGAAAATCATTTTCAAAAAGTCTGAATCTAGACTTGTGCCTTATAAATCACAACCCAGAAGTAACTGGGGATTCAGCCAGATCTCATTAATTGCATAGGAATAGAAACTATAAAGACTGAAATTTATGTAAAACCAGTTCACTGGTCTATTCTTTTATGGGAACTATTTGGAATCAATCTGTATCTGCAACTCCTCTATGGGAAATGAGTCGAAGAGCTACAGCAGGTGCTTTAAAGTAATAAGGGATTTCCTATCAAACCCAGTGGACTGATGACTCATCAGTTTAATTATGGCCTGCTGTTCTGTTATAAAAGCAGGACAATAATTTTTAAAAGGCTTTTGTTGAGTAAATGAGTTTGAACAGAAAATCTTTGATAGGAAAAAGAAGATACCCATATTTTATTTTAAGGAGTACAGGATTTATAGAGACTGTCTTCAGACTACTACAATGATTAGTGTTGTCTGAGAATCCCCAGAGTAACGGGGTGGATCAGCAGTAACTGTTTTTCTGCAGCCTGTTTTTTTCTTATTTCAAATTTCTGACTTTTATTTCAGTTCAGCCATTTGATTTATTCCTAGATTATATGTAACCCAGATAGACATTACCACAGTTCATGCTGCTTCAGTATGTTTGGAGTGGGGTTTGTTGGGTTTTTTTCCTCTTTAAAAAGAAATAACTAAAATTACAGTAATTATTTCTTAATTTCACAATACTGTTCTCTTCTAGCAAGTCACATATTCCTGCGAGATAGGGCAGGCTTTAAAAAATGGTGAATTACCCCCTCTTGCTGTCAATGGGAATTTTACTACTATCTATCTCGGAAAACCACAATCTTTCACCCCATAAAATGGGAATAAGATCTTCCACATCCACTGCATCTCTGCTATAAATAATACACACCTCAGATCTGGTGATAGCTGCAGAGGAAAATCTCTCTTCTCACTTCTGAATCCCAATACCTTGGGCTGCAACAAACAGCAACTATTCCTCAGGGATATTCCCAGAGGAATGTAATGATGGGTCAGTCACACCAACATCATCCACTTTCCATGACCCTTCTGCAATTGGCTTTGTAGACTAGAAAAGATGAGTCTATGATAATGTTCCTTTTCTCCTTTTCCCAGCTGCACCTATCAGTAGTCACTGCACAAGCAAGACCCCTGAGGATGGGTGTGCAATAGAGAGCAGGGGTGAAAATGGGAGAGGCTCAGGGCCTGGATATTTAGGAACCCATTTATTTGAAATTCAACATGCTATCTTAACAAGTGATAAAAAGCCAGGGAATCACGATAGCTGAACCAGAAACACCCCACTGATTACCATATTTATTGCAAAGTAGTAATTTCTGGTGAAAACTCTGCTGATGTGAACATGGAAGCAGCTCTGGTATTTAGGGTACAGTAGATGACAGCCATTAGGCAAAATGGATCTTTTCAGAAACAGATGGGTCATGTAGCCCAGCCCCCTGACACTGTTGGTGTTCTAGGTTGGTTGGTTGGTTTCATTTGATTGCTTTACTGAGAGGTCATTAACCTGATTTGGCCCATGTCTGTCATGTCACTAGCATAATACATCTACTTGATAAAAGGTAAACTTTCAGTATCTGGAGGGTAAAGGAAATAAAAAAAGACTCATAGCTGATATAAATCAAGAGAAAAAAGAGAAAAGGAAGCCACTTAGAATAGGTGTCATTGATTGACTAATTTTAAAGTGTCTTTCTTATGATGGACAAATTCCTGAAGTGTTCATTAACTAATGGAATTATGGTGGCAGACTACTGCTGCCTCCACAGAACATCAGGTTAGGAAGTGTAGAGGAATAACGGGCTTTTCTTTATCATGGATCAGTGTCCTCACTGTCCGGAGCTCACTCTGAGACATTGGAAAGGATCAGGGTTTTCACTACTGAAATTCATGTTTGTGCTTTCCTGTTGCTCAGTAATAGCACACACAGGCACTGGGGGACTAGATGGGGGGAAGGAAAGAAGGAAATGTCACTCACTGGTAGAGAAGAAAATTTCCCTTTGGAAATTCTTGATAACCAGTAAATTTTCTGCTCAAACATCAAATGAAGCTGAATTCAGAGGGTTAAAAAATAGAGGCACGACACCTGGGCTTTAACATATTCCATTACCCAGAAAACAAAATCAATTTTGTTTTTGTTAATAGCACTGAAATATGCATTACACTATTTTAATTAAAGCAGCCTATTACGCTTGCCATTCAGTTCATTCCTGCATATTCCCTTAGGGCACTAGTCATGTACTGTGATAAAACATAATGAAAATAATTTATAAAGGAAACAATACAATAAATCAATCTGATGCCTAATGAACCTGCATTACAAGAATGGATACATTTTTTTTAGAATATGTAGTGCTTTCTCCTTAAATGATTAAAAGAATGCCCTACAGCATTTACAAAATAGCACCTTGCTCCATCTCAGCATGTTTTCAAAGCACTGCAACTTACAATTTAAGCAAATCTTGGCAAAACAAATTGAAATCTCTCTCATTTACGTTAGCTTTCTGATTTTTGTTATTTTGTCTTTAGTCAGATTCACCTGCCTCATTGGGACACCTGCAGAGACCACAGAGATTCAACTCATCTGCATACTTTAGCAGTCAGCTCTTTATTGTCTTTATTCCAGTAGACCTAAATTTTATAGCTGAGATCAGGGCTGTCTAGGGCTGTGAGCTCTGCAAACACCAACTATAAACCAGGCCCTTCCCTGAAGATCTCAGTGCTGATAGGCAAAAAGAAAGATTAAAGGTGAGGGGGGGTCATTAACATTTTCATTCCAGTGGAAGGGAGAAGGGCACTGTCTAGAGGTGAGGTATTCTGAAGGATTCAGAATCCCAGCCCTAAGTGGCCGCAAAGGTACGGGAAGGACCAGAATTTGTCAGTGCAGAAATTCTATGGCTGAGTCCAGTCCTCACATTCTCTGTATGTTGGTTTTGTCAAGAGAATCTTCTATATGTATTTCTTCAAGGTTAAGTTCTACCTTAGTGTTATTTTCTAGTACATGAAAGTGAAAATTGCTGCAGTTGTGAACGAAGTTACTCAGTGAGAATTCTCAGCTTTCCATCATAAAGATAAACAAAAATAACAAGAAAACTCCATTGCCATTAATTTCTTTTTTTTTTGCATATAAATGACCCTTAAATGCTTTGCTCACATTCAGCCAGTGAGTGGATTTGTGAATGATGTTTACCTGAGAAGTGATACAGAATATCAATCAGTACATAATGTTTTCATTCAGTGACAGAATGTGTCTCAGAGTCTGATTTAGTGTAGTATGCACCACTTATGTGAAATGCACATTTATTTTGATATCTTCTATGAGATCTTCCCACTTGGAACAATCCTTCCTGAAGAATTTTAATCACTCACATATTTATAGGAGAATTCCATTGATTTAGCAAAGTAGATTGACCAGAACTGGGACAACAACAATGAAACAGATGGCACAAGACAGCCCAAAGACTTTGAAAGAGGAGTCACTGAGGGTAACTTGACCATGAATACTACTGACACAGCTCAGAGGTAGTCTGCTAACAGTGTATTAAACAAGGGGTGTTCTGATGTTTTCCCAAGCTGATTGAGAAGGAAAGAGTAGGAAAAAGGAAGAAATTTATCTACCATAGCTGAATAAACTGAGATTGGCTGTGAAATTGTAATATATTGTTGTTTTTGTAGGCCACTAGTAAGTAAGTTGGAAGCAAAGAAGAAACAGTGTGGAGGTAAAGAGCCAACGTTCAGCAAATTTTCTCTGGGTATGGCATTTCCCATTTACTTTTGCAGGGATGGAGTGGCTTGTGCATCGTTTAAGTTAACTAAAATGGGATAATGTATTTGCTTAGATCTTTCCCTTTTTCTATCGGAAAAACTCCAGAATAGATTATCAAAATGCTTTTCAGAAAGGTCAGGTAAATGCTTCTTGTGGAGAGTTAAGTCGGGCCAAGAGAGGAACAAACATCCCCAAGCAGTATTTCCTGAAGTGCCATAACCAAGCCTTTAGTATACCTTGAGTTCCTGTGTAATAATTTAGGAGTACAATTTATTGCTCTGGTTATTTATTATTTTTCTGGAGAAAAAAACAGACAAAACCAAAAACAAACTAGATAGAAATAAAAGAATGGCTCAAGATAAATACTATCAAATATTTAAAGGCTGTTAGGGAACAGTGAAGGAACTGTTAGTTTTTTATGTTTTTCGTCTCCTCTCACACCAAACCACAAAAGTGCTCTGGAGCACAATGGGAAAATATAGGACAAGCTGCTGAGGCAGAGATGCAAGAGCCACTCCAAAAGATTTCAGACAGAGGAGCAGAGCTCAGCAGTTTGCCAGAACAGCCTGGCAGGAGCCGTTTCCAAGGGTATCATCTGGTCAGAGCTGTACCAGCTCACAAAAAAGGTGCATGAAACAAAGTCCTGGCTCACATCGGGGTACAAATTTATCAGGAGACTACAGTCCTTGGCCCACAGTGGGGCAGCAGCTAACGTTAGCTACTCTGCAGCAGCTTGTCTTTTTGAGAAACAACATTTCCTGGCTGGTCAATTTACTGTTGCCAGCCCTGTCACTACTGTTATAGGTAGCTGTAACAAGCTCGTCCTCTAATTTGGGAGAGAAGTCATAAGGCCTTTTGAAGCCAGCTGACATATGGCATTGAACGTGTCTGAAGAAGCCCCAGCTCCCTAGGTTACCATCAGCAGCCTTAGGCAGATTAGAGACAGAGTCATCATTCTTTGGTTCTGTAAACCATTTCTTATCTTAAATTTTTATTCCTTTTTCTAAGAGAACCAAAAACCTTTTGCTGAACTAGGTGAGTGTGGCAGGTTTGGCCAATAACCGGGTGCCAGATGCTCTCTGCTGTCCCCCCCACCCCAGCCTCCCAGGGGAAGATCACAGGGGAACGAGGGAGAGACTGAGGCTGGGAAAAACTGGAACAGTCTTAATGAAACAGAAAATAATGTCAATAATAATCATTGTAATAATAACGATGGTGAATTATATCCAGATATATAAATGAAAAGGCAAGTATGAAGCCCACCCCTCCCACGTGGTAATTATGATGTTCAGAGCAGAAAAGTCCCCAGCTGGACTCGGGATGGGGGTACCTGGAGTGGCTGCTGTGGTCCTTCTGGAGGAGGTGGGAGCAGGCGACCTGTCCTTGTGCACGATGTTCTTCTCCGGCAGGAAAACAGGCTGCAGGAACACCAGGAGCGCAGGGAGAGATGGCCAGAGGTGACCCCAGCCCTGCAGCCCATCAGCCCGGGGGGCTCTGAGGAGCCATTTTATACCGAGCACCATGGGCAGGAGCGCTGTGATTGGCCCATCGGGGTCAGGTGACCCGCCCGCCCCTCCCCACAGCCCCGCCCCCATGGGCACACACAGAGGGGGCGGCGGCCGGGGGGGTCCTGGCTGGGCTCAGGTGAGCACAGAAAACGTTCATCCTGGTGCTCCCAAACCAGGACAGTGAGCGAACATGGAATGGGCAGATACAGCTCACGCAGTCTGGTAGGTGGCAGAAATCCTTTGTATTTTCTCTCGTTATTACTCCTCATTGCTTCTACCGTATGTGACTTTTTCTAGATGAGTAATTAATTATTTTGCTTGACAGAAACCTCTCTGGAAAAGTGTGTTCATATATGAGAAACTCTCCTAAATGGGAAAAGTGATTTTGATTCTAATTCTTGCCATGAATTCTTCCCTCCTCCAGCCCATGGTTTTCTGACTGCTTCAGTGTCTTGAATATGGAAATCAGTGACTTTGCGCCACTTTAAATAGCACCATAACAGCACGAAAGAAGAAAGCCAGCCCTTCCACTCAGCCTTGGGATTCATCTACAGACAGATCTTGTCTTTCTAAATGAATTAAGTGGAAGGCATTAGATGTCAGTTGTTTTCCCTTTTAATGATGAATACAGGTACTTTAGATAGAATAGAAGTAGATAAGAATATAAAACCTCCAGGTTCACAGAGAAGAGAACTATTAATTGCTGCCAAAATTGTGGTTCCCCAGGGGTCTGATTACTCTGCAATTATTGTTTGGGTGTTTTGCTCACCTTTCTCTCACCTTTCTTGTCATCCTTAGTCAACAAGACACTGCATTTGATGGACTATTGATTCAGGTATGACAGTTCTTGCCTCTATTGTATCCATATGTCTCATGGTATATTAATTGTGTTTAAGAATGTAGATTATTAAAGTAAGATTTTTTTAATTTTTAATTTCTTTCTAAAGAAGGACTGGCCATTCATTGTAAATATTCCATCTCATTCCATCATTGCAAAGGCAGACATTTTCCTCTGTTCAGAGGCCAGAGAAAAACTTATGGAATAAGCTATACTGTAAATTTAATTTTAAGTTAATTGAAACATAAAGTGATAAAATTACAGAATATATCAACCTCTGTCAAGTCTTTATTGGACATGGGTGAACTGAAATCCATGACATGGTCAGATTTGGACTATTTTCAATAAAAAAGAGAGAAGAAGCAGATCCCTGATAAATACACAGCAATCACATTCAATTCACATGTTGAAACTCACTTAGCAGTCTATAGTCTGGAGAGAGGCTTTTCTGAATTTTTTTTCTTGACCATGTCAAAATAACACTTCTTAGGGGTATTGTTTGCACACAAGAAAAATTTAAAAAGAAGTGTGGCAGATATCATACAAAGAAGAATTTTCATTCTGAGAAGTATAGCAAATTAGCAAGCAACTGGAAAAACCTCTCTCTGTTAATGGAAGGTTTAGGGAATCTCTAAATGTATGGTTCACCATATGTCCACACTGTAATGCACATGTACCTGTGCTCATTTCGATATACATCCAATTCTGCTTTCTGTTATAAAGTCAAGTCAATATCTGTCTGCAAATGTAAGTCGGGAGAGATTTTTGGTCTACTGCCTCTTTGGGGCATCTCATCCTCTTCAATAACCTACTTCTGAGAAACTTAGCTAGATCTTCACTGTTCAGTAACTTATGATTGCCTTTTTAATTAAAAACTTGAACCTTACTTTATACTCATTAATCATATTAGATTGAAGTGTTGATATAATGGGCATAGTTCACCCCTCAGACACATTAACAAAGTTTTATTGAGGTGCAGGGTAAGATGTGTGAGGATTTAAAGATGATAATTTTCTCCTGGTGTGCTCTGATTCCGCATGCCTCACCTAGTTCAACACAAGACACAACCTCCTTTACTCAGGATTCACTTTCGGTCCATATGATAACATTGCATGAGAGAAGTTAGACTAACAGGAGAAAAGCAGCAGGACATGAGCCTCACCTCTGTGTGCTGAGAACTTCTTTGTTTCGAGTCTGATGTCAAACGAGCTCTCCAGCTTGGTTAGACAGCGCCTAACTCCCCCGGTACACGTGTAGTACAAAGTCAGGGTACAACTCGAGCTGTACTTCACACCTGCAAGGCCACAAATTTCAGTTACTTATGCTGCAACCTTTCCCCTCAATTTGCTGGATAACACACACATGCAGCATGTATGGCTGTGTACTGCATAGCTCTAGCAAACACGGCTCCTTCAGTGAGCGTCCTTTTTCCGCAAAAATAATAGCGAAACTTCAGGTGCTTTCAATGGTAGCAGGACTGGGTCTAACAAGCCTGGCTTTTGTAAGAAATACGAGCCTCAGCCTCTGCTGGTATAAATCAACATACGTCCCCACTGGAGCTAGGCTAATTTACACCAGAGCAGGATCTAACTTTACATATTCTTTTAGTTTTGCTCTGTCTTACTGGCAAGAATCCAAAAGCAAAGCTTTTTGTGCATTTGTTTCACTTTGTATAAGGTCAGCTAAGGTTTTATGTAAAACAGATGGACAAACTTAAAAATGATTTTTCACATTGCATAGAAAACCAGTAAAAAAGCAAAAGGGGGAAAATTACTCTTTCTGTTCTTTCAAAGGTTGTTGCAATGACCTTTATTTTACCCAATGTCTCATTTTCAAAAAAAGGGAACCAAAACCCTGTTTTTATTACAGTAGAGTTGTTTTCGCTGCTGTTCACAGAGGGCTTAAAGAGGATCAGCAAGAAAAAGAAAATTCCCAGCGGTTCATTGACAGTTTTAAGATGGAAATATAGTGCCCAAGGTATAAAATAAGGAGTCTATATTTAAACATCCTTTAATTTATTCTGCTACATTTTTCTTCTCATAACTCTGTAATTTCATGGTAACTAATGTTACGAGGCTGAAACAGTCTGCAGACATACAGGTTACCAGCTTGGAAGGGGCTATGGCACAACAATTTTAAATAGCTTGTCTTTTTTTTTTTTTCTCTTAAAAANATAATTACACAAATGGGATTTTGTGATTATAGAACTTTTCATTCTAAGGCACACAAACCAGACATTTATAAGGCTTCTGTGGCTGTGCTGATTGCTGAAGCAGGGTGGATTTTCTAATGAATCAAGTTCTTTGTCCCTAATTAGGACTGATATATTTGGATATTTTCATTTGTTTAAATGACTGTAGGCTGCAATATGTTATCCGTCCTGCTGAGGTATCCCTTATAAGCCAAAGAGAGAAGCCAAGGAGACATCAGCTTGTGCAATCTATGGATGTAACTGTGTGCTCACCCTTGAGATAGAGGTAGGAAGTCTGGTGACCTTCTGATGCTGCCAATGTCTCTTTAAGGACAGTTTTGACAAACACCTGGTAAAAGTGACATGAGCACGGTTGATTCTGTCCTGTGCATGGGTAATGGACTAAGCTGACCTGACAAGGCCTTTCCAACCCTATGGTTTTGTAAATAAGGTTGAATGCATATCTATTTATAATATACACATTGTGCACCTGGTTGCAAAAATGTATGTCTGTATCATGAGAGTTTTATGACTTCAGAGGAGTTTTGGATAGACTAAGGTGCTGTCAGAAAGCCTGTCCAGGCTTTGACTTAATACTATACGTAAAGACCAAAATAAACTTTTGGTTATGCATATATATGTATTTCACGTAAATTTCAAAGCTTAAAAACCAACTAAAAGTGTTAGTGAATTACTGCCATATTACCAAATATTTAGTTACACAATTTTTCAAATATTTTGAAGTGCTTAATGTGTTTTCAAACAAAATGATTATGTGACTGTTTGGGCAGGCCAGATGCCCATATTTCATCTAGTTTTGTGCTTGCTGAATACTGTTTAGCTAATTCAGACATTCATGACATTTTTATTCTGGGACTAGCTGTGTTCCCTTAGCCTGATGGATTCATTGACCATGAATTGCATATTTGCAAACTAGTGATAAAAAAAACCCCAAACCTTAGAGAGAAGGTGAGACACATTTAGTAAGTGTTTAATTCATTGAACTCTATAGGAAGAGGGGACTCTCAGAATGAAGGAAGCCAAGCGGACCATGTAACTTGAAACCAGCCTACTTACTTACAATTACTTGGGGGTGAGGGGGAAAGGTGGGGGAAACCATACATTTGAGCTTCGGGGGCTTTTTCAGAACAGAAATGTGACAGTCATTTAAGGCGGAAAAAAATCATCAAGACAATTTTCATTTTGGTTTACATTCGAATATTTCAGAAGACAAATAGTCTTTAAACTTTCCAAAATGTTTGAGGTATTTCAAAATGAAAATACTTTGATGTACTTAGACAAATTGAATCCAGGATGCGTCTGCAAAGCCAGGAGAAGTAATAAAGCTGCTGACTGCTTGCAACGATTAAATGTTTAGTCTACAAGCTTAACAATGGTTCTGGAAACCAAAGCGAGAATGGTTTTTATAGAAAATGGCCATGATGGCTTAAGTTAGGAGCAAAGTCGGCACTTTGACATGCTTATGAAACGGAATATTTGGCTACTTTTATATATGACTGAAATAATAAAGATAACAACTTTAACCACAAATTATTTGAATTGATGTTTTGGCCCTTTATAAAGGAATTAAGATGAGTTTGTTTTTGGTTTGGTTTTTGGGGTTTTTTTTAATGAATTATTGCATCCTGAACTTACTTACTGTGGCTCTAGCTGTCTTTAAGTCTGATATCTGCATTTCTTTGAAGACACTGCCTATAGATTCAATCCCAAGTATCTTCTATTGAAGTAGTCCACAGGACTCATGAGAATCCTATTTTGTTGCTACTTTCTTGACTTGTCTTTGGTATGCATAGGTGGGAAAAAGTCTGTGAAAAGGCAGATAGCCTTGAAAGGGCAAAAACAAAGTATGAATACAAGCAGAGAATATTAGTGAATAGTCATAATTATTATACCTATTTAAAGAAACTTTTGAAAAAATATGTTAATTGCTAATTTTGACTTATTGCCTGACACCTTAGTATCTTAAGTTTTACAAGAGCAAACTAATTACATAATTTCCCTGAACAAATGGAAATAACCGATTTCTTATACAGGAAACTAAGAAAACAGACAAACATGAAAGGACACCCTGTTAATCTAAAATTTATTGATACATATATACACTGTAAGAATTCTATTATAGTTATGTAGAACTGATTGTCCCAGATGTGGAAAAACAAATGGTCTTTGCCTTCCAAAAAATCATGAATATCACATTTAAAGAACTTTATTTTTTAAATAATAAACTTCAAGTTTTTTCATTTGCCTTTGGCTTTCAAACTTTTAGTATGCACTTGGGTCACATTTTTGTGCTTTTCTGTTCAGCTAAAAGAAAAATAAATTCTTTTTTTAAAATGACACCCAAGAGTCTCACATAATCATATTACCCCAGGAAATGGTACATGAGGAAAAATACCAAATATTGTGAAACTTTTGAGAAAAGCATGAAAGTAACTAACTAAAAATAGTAGTACATTATAGGTGTTTTAAAACAGAAGGGGGAGTGCAAGATTTAAAAAAAAAAGTACAAATCAAACTATGGTGCTGGCAAACTATCTGAACCTTCCATGCTGAGTGCATCTCATTGACAAAATAATACTGTCTAGTGAATTACATCAACTCAGGCCTCCTATCTTAATTGTTTACACTAACCTAAATAATGATTTATGCTTCTGGGGTTTGTAATGTAAGAAACAAGTGAATAAGAGTGGAATTCCTTAAAAGAAGACTGAAACATTAATTATGAATCTTCAGAATATTAAATTACTGAATACCTTTAGTCTGTGAAGTTGTAAGCATCTCAACTATCTACAGGTCTGAGATTTATCCAGCTAGTAGTGGTTTGCAACAGTTGGTTTCTCTTGACCTGCTCTTGGCTCAAGCATGTGAGGAGCTGCTGTCATTAAATATGATGATGATTCTTTTCTGCTCCCAGATACTGAAATGACTGATGAAATAGGTCACAGTAATTTTGTCTGCCAGCTGAAGGAAGCAGAAGACACCACTCCTACACCAATGGGATTGAAGTGTTAAAAAAAGAGCAGCCACATGTTTCTGTGTGACATATTTTCCCCAAACAGTGCACATCTGAAAGCCGTTGATTGAGGTTCAAACACAATTAACAATGTTTTTCATATCCTCTAGTTTTCTCAGGTAGAAGACTAAAGAGTAACATGAAGGTTCTGGCAAAAAGTGATCATATACCAAAGGCCTGGAGGAGTCCTCTCTGTATTCGTGCAAAGACAGGTAATTCAGTGAGGGAGCATTACCTTCCCACATGCTTTACAAAGCCAAAACTTCAGAAGGCATCCTACTTCAGATCACAAACCATTTAAACCCAACACACAGTACATATCAGTATGAATTTATTGTACTGGGTAGCAATTTCAAGTAAGACTCAGCCAAATACTATAAACAAATGCAGTTATTCCATAGAATCAAGAGATGGGACTTCTGATCTAACCTCATACCAATAGGAGTAGTTTGCCTCTGAAACTTAAGCTAATGCTGCTGCTTTGCGTTGAGGTGACCTTCTGGTCCTGCAGCAGCAGGAAAGGATTTAAGCAATCCCTTTCCCCTCTGGTTTGGTGAACTGGACCTGCCCGCTGGAGGCTGTGATTATTGATCTGAGGGGCTGTGATTATTGATTTTGCAGCTTTTAATTCCCAGGCATTCCCCAATGTCCCTACACTACAGGCCTCCACTTTGCACCAGTTCATTTAAAGACGTTTAAGACACATTGAAGTTTTGGCCTATAAAATAGCTGCAATAGTTCTAATCCAAATGACCGATATAGATCAAGGAACAACAGTACCAAAGCAGATGTTTATGGAGTGCTTTGGTTTTATGTCACTAGGAACAGGTTGTCCTGAATGTGGAAAAACTGGAATTCAGGACACTGGTTAAATTTCTAATGTCAACCCCGCCTCATTTGATGACTAAATAATTCCCTTATTGTCTAGTTCTCAGATATTTCTGACATTCCATTCTGGAATTGAAATCAATGCCTCCATTTTTAAAATCAGTACCTGAAGGCGTATAGAAACTCTTTCTCTAGACCTAAGACTTGGTTGCAAGATGTCTTTCAGTTTAAACTGATTGTGGTTGCTCAGATTTGATCCCTTTTTAAACACCTCAGTTGGTGTCTTTGACAGAAGTGCAATGTCAGATGGAGCCCAAAAAACGGTATTATAGCTCTTCTGGATTTAACCAACAAACATCACTGGGATTTAAAGAATGGTCTTTACATTATTGTGTTTTGAGAAGCCTAGCATTAGCTCACAAGCTATTCAAAATAATCATGGCTTTATTAAGCAGAAATACAACAGCCAAGGAGCTGGTCCTTATGTTTTGTCACTGCTCAATGTAAAAAATGAATCACACCTGAGAAATGTTTGTAGCTCACAAAGTACCAGCAATTTGAACATGGAGCTAAGAAGTGCTGCAGTTTGCAGAGGGCTATTAGAAAAAGCAGGGAGCCTTTGTACAACTCTTCAGCTAAGTCATTTGCTCAATGACAGCTGCTTTGGCAATTACCCCTTCTCCTGACCTTCTGGTCTACCACAGTATGCTTCAGAGATCTCTGGAAAGGGAGACTATTCCACCTAATGTATTTGGACAAGTCTAGCATGTGTGCAAATTAATAAGAATGGCATATTCTATTCTCTATTTTCCTTTACAAATGTTGCCCTGCATTTATGCAACTTGCACATCTGCTTACCTGCTCTAACTAATGATAATGGATCTAGCAGGATATGAGGAACACGGTATTCCCTCAAGTGGCATTTTCAAGAGGGAGATCTCCTTCCTTTACTGAAAAGTAGGAACTTGAACCAAGTTTTTAAAACAGATGATAGATTTCTTAATAAATTCTCCTCTTTGGACACAGGAGGAAGAAATTTTCACCTATCCTGAACATAGTACATGAAAAGATGTGGGAGTTGTTGGGAAGAACACTGCAGGTCATCCTTTGCAATATTCTCAAACTGCGAGAAGAAAATTTCTGATTTATTTTAAAATGAAGCGGCACTTTTGCCCCTGGTATTAAAAAAATAAAATAAACACAATGAATATTGAACAGCCTATGGCAACAAGTGCCTGGCACACTTCTGAGTGTGTTAGGTCTGTAAACAATGGCACACCTTGGCTTTATTTCATGTTCTAACATTGCATTTCTCTTTCTAAAATAGTCTTTAAATGCTTTTTAGCTAAACTACATGATGAAAAAGAAGTAAAGGTGCTGTAATACATGCTGCATTAAAAAGAAATCATTCAACTACTTCTGCGATCCTGTTTCAGTGACATTTATGAACAAATAAATGTCTGTATTAAGAAAGTTCCCATATTACATTGTTCGGGCAACTCATTACGTGAGCATTTTATAGCTTTCTAATATTCACATTGAGACAAACACCACTTACTTATATTATTAGTAACCAGATTTATAGCCCAGTCTCTGACTGCTAAAGCAGCGTACATCTTTTCTCCCTGAAAAGAAAAAATCCCTCTCTGTTTACCCGAACACAAATGGCATGAGCACAGAACAACTGGTACTCAGCAGCATCGTAGCAGCAAGAGGCAGATGTAAGACAGTGAATGTACATGAAGCAGCATCTCCATAGAAAAGCAGTATTACCAGGGAGGCTTGCGATGCTGCTTATCAGCTGTGGTGTTCAGCAGTATTGCAGAACTTGGAGTGTGACCCAGGAAGCTGTCAGGACTCCTTTGTGGACGGTTCAATCCATTAAATTTTGATAGTGTGAACAGAAATAAAATGTTTCTGCCTTTCCACATTTTTGGCAAGGGCTCTCTGTAAAGCCTGGTGTGCTGCCAGCCATATGACATGCTCAAAAAAAGTAGTAGAATCCTCCACATACTTGCATAATGTCCTGCTAAATCTTTACATATATGTTAAATCTTTACATACCTTATACAGGTGTGCCAGAAAAGCACCTTCTTTCCTGTTCTCTGTCCGGTACAGTGACACTTATTTTCTTAAAAATGAATGAAAAAGAACAAATCCAAATAGAGAAGTCTGTCTTTCTTTCTGTAATATTTTTTTNTCAGCTCTGTCTTTGAGCTTAATGTTAGATTTGAAGCCACTCATGATCACAGTTTTAGCATTTGTTAACTTTACATGTAAGATATGTTACTTCTAGATTATCAAATTAGCCTGTAAATCGTTGCCACTGATTTAATTGTATCAACTTTACTAAAATTGTATTGTACTTTACACCCTATGAAGAAGCCTTTTGCACAAAAGTCACCAGATAAAGATGCTATAATGTTTCTAAGAGCCTCTTCTGATCATTTCTATGTGTATGAAATGACAATTATTCTTGTACAGCACTGAGTGCCAAAATATAGATTGCATGAGGATGATGGGTGGTTGGTATGTGCATGTATATGAGAACAGTAGAGTTTTCATTAGTTCATTACTGGTGCTTATTAATTTAATATTAAGGCTACTTCAAAATTCCCAAGATTTCTGTTGTCAGCTACACAGACCTCTTGCTGTAACTTTTCATAAGCTGTTGAATATTTCAGCACTTCTGAAATATGAACTCCACAGCTTACAGGATTGGAGCTGCTGTTTGCAATTTGCTGTCAAATACAAAGGGATTGTTCTAATATTTTTGGTATTACAGTCAGCTAATCCTTTTCTGATTTCTGTGAATATGCCATAAGCCAGTGAAATAAAACTATGGGATGTTGTTTTATGAGCAATGCAATAATAAATTCCCAAATCATGTTTCTCATAAACCCAATTTAGCCAGCAAATAACAGCTTGAGGAACACTTTCTGGAGTCTAACCTATTATGACTTGGACCCACTTTTCTCAGGAAAAAGATCTGAAACTATCTCAGCATTAAACCTTTAGGCTGGGATTCAGAATATACTTACTCTTGTTAGTATGTATAGGATATTTTTAGCTTAGTGCATTAATAGAACAACACAGTAAAAGAGGATTATGAGTCTTATTCTGACAAATCCTGGGTATTTTGCTCAAAAATTTATAGGTTGTTTGGAAAACAACATTTTTATTTTCTGATCCTACTTTTTGTGGAGAAACACGAGGTCCATTTGGGATTTTATTTAGCTTAATAATAATATTAACAAGAACAATCAAAATAATGGCTGAAGTTTAGGAGCCCAAACTCATGTTAAAGTCCCAAAGTAGGCCTTGCCTTTCAAGAAACATCCCCACATCCAATGAAATCAGTGGTGTTACAATTACAAAAATATAAAACTGATGTTTTAGCGAAAAAGCAAGAACAGGTTTTAGTTTACTTTATAAACATGTCTGGATGATGCTCAGCTGACACACTGGAGAAAAAGGTTTGTAGTACTTTAGTAGAGATATTGTATTAACTTGCAACTCATGCGATTGTTTTGTACATCTATTACAGGGTACCAGAAATGTCATTTCAGAGAGAGTCATGATTTTTGAAATGTCCCCTTTAGCTGAAACAAAGTAATACCAGAAAACAAGGGAGAAGTCTTGCAAAGTGAAATTCTGGGGAAAAAAAAAAACAAAACAAACCAAAATGGCATTTGGGGCAAAATAAACAGTTTCATTTCAAGTTAGGCTGCTCCCATTGCACACATGACTCTAGGAAATTTAAAACACTGAAACACGCAATCATCTTGAAACAGAAAAAAAATTCGTTTTCCATTTTCCAATGTAAATTTCTGATGCTATTAGACTATTTAGTCAAAACAAACTTTACTCAAAGGCCATACTTTACTATGCTGCTGTGCATTTACTGTGCACTTGGACAAATGACTGGTTTTTGTGGTGAAATCAAGTTCATCTGGAAAATTTCTGACCAGGGCCATCGAGCTGCCTCTTCTTTTTACTTTTGTTTGGCAGATGAGCACTGGAGAGCTGCAATTTGGTCCTCTGGACTTTCATATCCCACATAATATTTACTCCAAGTGTTTTCTCCTTATTATTGCTAAAGTTTAAATCCTATTTTAAAGAGCCTTTCTTTCTCAGAGTTATGAAACTTGTCCCACCTTGATTAATAGGTCACTAAGACTTTAGGGACTGGATAAATGTGAGTGGAAGCAGCAGCAGCAATTGATATCTCAGTATTTATGGAAAGATAAGGTCAGGGGAAAACTTAAAAAATTTATAAATATCTGACATAAAGAGGTAACACAGAGTATAGAAGATGAAAATGATTCCATAGTGAAATGGATCTTGAAGCATGAGCCTGGTACTGAGGCATAGTATTTGGTAAGGAGAAGAAATTAAATTTTACTTTTAAATTTTAGACCTTGTATGTTTTAAAAAAGAGATTTGCTGATACGATGGATATTAACTTACTTATATAAAACATGGTACTAGATGGCCTTTAAAAGGACAGACTTTCACACACCCCTATTTTAACATGCCATGTCCTGGGATAATACAGTATATCAGAGGTTCCCAAATTATTTCACAACACAGATCATATTTTCAGTGAAATAGCATGTTCTTAGGACCACTTTCCCTTTGAATGATGGTCCTATTCACAGCTGCCCAACACCCCTTTAGCAATCAAGCAAGGAGTGTGTGAGTACAAGCACACCCGCACACACTAATGGCCACCAGTAAAAGATAAAAGAAATCTACTCTTTTACCTTCACAAATACAGGGATTTTTTTTCTGCTTGAGACTCTCACTTCAGGGTCCCAGAGTTTTCGTCCGCAACAGGGCTTTGGACAGCTTGTTACCTGTGAGGTGTTATCCCCATGCTGCAGCTTTGCAGATGCTTTCTGTGGGAATATTAGGCATTTAGGGACTTAGGTGCTCATTTCCGTAATCACTTAATGGGTCCTGTGGCTCCTTGGATGGAGCAGGGCAGTCATTTGGGCAGCGTTCCCAGTGCTGAGCAGCAGGAGTAAGCACTGGCTCAGTGGCAGGCTGAGCACCTCTGGGGCTTTGGGCCCAGTGACCAGAAAGAGCCGTTCACCAACACTTCTGAAAGCAAGTGTATTTTCTGCTCCTGTTCCATTTCAAATGTGTACTTCAATGTAGCAATTAATTACTTACTCCTTTAAGTAATTAATTACTAACCGCTAAAGAATTATTGCCATACTGTATGTAGAGGTAATAAAATTACTTAAGGGTTTTAGAAAATTCTTCAAGAAAGCAATTATTGCTAGTTGTAGTCAAAATTATTTGTTATATTAATTACCAGTAATCTCTGCCTAGACATAATTAGACTGAAGGCAATTTTATAGTGGTGTAATATAATCATGTCATTAATAAGGAAAATAACAGATTATTTTACTTTAATTTGACATATTATATGTTTAAGACCTTGCCAATTAAAGAACAAAGCATTGAATTAAAGAACAAAGAGTGTGCAAAGTTTAGGGATAATTTCTCACACCAATAGCATGCTAAGGCAGACCTTAAAATCTGTAGACTCTTGTGAAGTGCTTATAAATATGAACTGGACTTAAGTTTTCAATGAAATTCCATTTCAGAGCTCAGTTCATTGCTCTTCAGTAGTTCTAAACTCTTGTGCAGTTTCTACCCAACCAAATTCTTGGGGAATGTATCTTTCAGAGATACCCGTGTTTATTTCAATAAGAGTGACCCAATTAATAAAATAGTCTATTTCACATTTGTTACTGACTATTTTTTACTTCTCTGCTAGCATTAATCTCAGTCAGGCCCTTTTCAGCGTAACTTAAGCACAGGCTTAGCACAGACTTTGAAATAAACAAGCAGTTCAGGTATCCCACTGGAGTCTATTTGTTCAGTCTTCCTTTTTTTTTGCCTGTATTTTTTCCCCAAAGTCTAAACACATGCTTGACAATAAACTAATGCCCAAGGGGTTTTCCATATTTAAGCACAAATTGGCAAGGAAAAAAGGTAATTTCAGAGCAAAACCATAAAATATTAACTATTGATACAGAATGTTTCTCTTTGAAACAACCAAATAAATGAGTTCTTGGTTTTTAATAAAATTAAATCGCATATCACAAAGAAAAAAATTAGTTTGCTGACAACTTTTTATCAGCTTTTCTTTTGTGGGGGAGGTATGTGAAACACATTTTCAAACTAGGTGCACTTTCATCATTGAATAATAGTATTTCTGGTAAGTGCTTATATACTGCTTATACAAAGGCAAAGCTTTTGGTCTTTTGGCATATTTTTTGATGTACTACGGGTTTTCATTCTACAGAATATCAGATAATTTCATAAGCATAAAACAAAACCACAATAGAAAGATTAGCTACCTCAGATGTTTTTTATCACCTATACTAGTAGTAGTTTTATGAGATGTCTTTGACAAGAACTGTGAAATAAAAACTATATATATTTTTAAGGAACTAGCTTCTATTTGTATCATTGTATTACTGCAATTACTTACTAGAGGGTTTTGACAGAGGCTGTAGCTTTTCTGCTGAGGAATGGAACAATAACATGAATATTGAGAGTCCATGTCAGTAGCTCCCACTTGCTTTTTCCACACTAGATTTTAAGGCAATGAAGCCCAAGCCGACCTGGATGGGAGGGAAGAACCCAGAGGTGCAGCTGATGGGTACCCTGCAGAGGAGACAAAAAGCCACATGTCTGAAGAGTCAGAGAGGCAGAGGGTGGGCATGGAAGTGGCTCAGTCCTGCAGCGGGCACACGGAGGAAGGCACTCTGCAGGATGTTTGCAACCAGAGGCACTGGCCATTCCCAGATCCATTCCTCTGAGGCCCTGTGGAGAAGAGCATTTTGCTGCAGGCTTTAACCTGACCAGCTGGTAGTAAGGTTTTCTGAGTGTTGGCAAGCTTCTCATGCAAATAAAGACCGATTCTTACTGTAGTCATTGTCATCTTACAAAGAGAGGATGCAAATTAGCTTCTGTGCAGATCAAGATGCATCACTTCAGTGATGAAATTATTCCTACGGTTTCAATTTGTAAAATGGTTCAGCACCTTTTCAAAAGGGTGGAATATACAGAAGAAAGCAATGTAATCCCCCTTTTTCCAAGACCCAGATAAGACAGAGTGTATGTACTGAATTAAATTTTAGGAATATTCCACTTGAGCAAATTCTTTCTAGATTTCTGAACTTCAAAAATGTACTATATGTTCCCTCATGTATTTGTAAAAGAACCCCAGAAACCTGCACATATTTGCCTTCACTCCTCCAAGTTATTCACTGTAGTAGCACCCATGAGAGACGTAACCTACTTTTACTGGAATCTGAAGCAAAATTCTCATTCAGGAGTCCGAAAATCATTTTCATTTCAGTGTTGAAACAAAAAGACCCCCCACTCTGTTTTTAGTTTTTGGTAGCTTGTGATTTCAAAATCAATAGCTCATTTTTTGTATGTGACTAAGATTTTTACAGGAAATTAGTAGCATTTGGTTTTTAAGCTACTTTTAAATGATAAGACACATGGTAAAAATTGAGTCAACTTCTGGAGCATTTCAGGTTTTTATTTTTTTCCCCTCATATTTGGTGTTAATGATAAATCCCTTTTTAATGAAGCATACCTCATGGGGCTTTTTTATCACCTATTTATTTTAGATCAAAATTCTTACTGTCCTGGACTGTATTATGCAAACCAAAAATGCCATATTAAAACTGTAGTTTTAATCCCACGCCATGGGTTGCACCATAATTTATTGTACTAAAATTATACCAACAAATAGCAGCGATGATGTAACACTGTATTTCAACATGTTTTACAGCACCACAATGTTATTGTAGTGATTATACTGCAGTTGGAATAAATATTACTAAATTTAAGACAGATTTATTATGGTTTTAGACTTTCTTCTGCTTGTCCAGGAAATGGAGGATTTAAGCAGTAACGCTTATTAACATTAATGAGCATTAATTGCTTATCTCCCTTGTGTACCATGAGGAGTTTCTATCCCTCTGGCTGTCCTGTGTGTTAGCACCTTTTAAGGTTTGATTTGGGACTAGCTCTTCTCTCCAGTTTCAGCACTGTGTAAAAGGAGGCACCAAGCCAGGAAAACATTTCAATCCTTTACAAATTCTCCCCTTGATCTCTGTTGCTCTTGAGAAATCATCTGCTGCCAGCCATTTGGGAAAGGGGACCCAGGCCAAACCATGCGCAGTCTTTTTGCAGCCACTATGCTCTCCTGTGTGAATACGGGCGAACTGCACCGGCAGGTCAAATTCTAGATGCAGAGAGCAAGAAGGCCATATAAAGGACTTGAAGAGATGAAGAATCTCATTTTGCCCTATTGTCATAAACTGGCAGCTTATGGTCTGATTCCTCATTGTATGTTCTGAAAAGAAAGTCTCAGATTAGGGAGAAATAGATGGTTACTGAAAAAATTTGAATGTCTGTTGGAAACAAAGTCAAACCAGAATTTTTTGGTGAGATGCTGAACTGCAGGAGAAACATGCAGTATTCTATTGACTGGTCACCAGTTCCCACATTTCTGACAGTCACCGGAACACTCTATGATGCTGAGGAAAACCATTTATGGTATTTTCATCTAGCCTCAAAACAGCAGAGAAAAACGAAATTCCCAAGAGAATCTATTCTTACATCAGCAGCCCAGTTCTGCAGACTACTATTGTTCTGGCTGGTCAAGTCATGAAGTTTCCAATAAACATTTGAATTTCTGACCTGCTTGTCAGTACCGCTAGTGAAGAAAAGGCAAAATCCTGCTTTCATCTGTACCAGTGCACTCCACTGAATTCAATGATCTTGGCCCGGAATAACAGATTTATAACTGTTATATTACAGTACCATTACATTACAGGAATGGCTGTACCTGGCCTGTGAGAAGTTTCTTTCCACATTGTAAAATTAGTGTTTAACTTCTGTTCACATATTTAATTTTTAAATAATTTTTAACATCTCAGTAAATAATATCTTTTAAATACAGTTCCCTGCAAACCTACTCTGTGATTAGATGGGTTATCCTTTACCTCATGCACTGGCCAGAAGCTCATAGACCAACTGGCTGATAGAAATAAGTAGAAGCTGGGTGATATTTCTCCATTATGAGTTAAATATTCCACTTTGGGGCAACAGAAAGGGGAAAAATATGGGAAACAGTTTCAGTTTTTCAATTTGGAACCTGCTTTGCTGTAGTTTTGAGACACGGTCTAAAGCACAGGTAATTGATCATAATGAAAAAAATGCATTAATGAAAGTAATTGACAAAAGCCAGTCCACCTGTCAAAGAAGAGAAACCTTGAAAAGAAACGGCAGGCTTTTGAAGGTCAAGGCTCAGTGTGGTGTAATCCCTACCATCTGTGTTCAGGCTGGTGCTATTCTCAGACTGTCATATATACTCTCTTCTTTGAAAATAATAGACAAGGGAAAAAAAGCTTACCCGACAGGGAGCCCAAATGTAGTTAAGTTTATAGAAAATGAAAAAGCACCACTGTATAAACTTAAGATGACCCTTAATTTTCCTTCCCCTTGACCTACACGCGTCCACAATTGGTTTCAGAGCTGTAGTGGCACTGGGAATGAAAATAACTGAGCGACCAATAAAATGTAACAGTATAACAGCAAGTTGGAATGGTAGGCAACCATACCCAATGCAGTCAGTCAAGCATGGTATTGCCCTGCAAATACACTAAAGTGATGAAGAGTCTCATCCTTTCCTTCAGCTTTTGAAGGGAGTGTCATTCTTGCCTTGAACCTACAAAAAGCTGTGGGCAGACCCTCTGCCCTCAGCAGAATTATAATCCTCAAACAGACTTGCTTGATTGCCACCCATGGTTGCATCACCCTTTAGGGTGTTCAAGATGTCCTGCTCCCTAAAGTTGTGTTTCTGGCCATTTTCAAGCAGCGTGGAGAAGCTTGACACTCATACTTGCTTGTACAGTCCTGTGGGACTAAGTACACGTTCATATGCTGGATCAGTTAGACACATACCCTCAGAAAATACCCACTGGCTCACAGTCCGTGTGCACATGGCTAGAAGAGGCACAATTGATATTCAGCACCCTAATGTCATTACTACTCTGAATAGGAAAAGCTGAGTTCAGTGTCCTGTGTTTCTGAACACGAAACACCAGATAACAGAGCAATTTGCCTCCTTGATACTTGGTTTTGTGTGTTGCTTGGACATCTCAGAAAGTATGAATGAGAGTCTTCTTCATCCACAAAATACTGTAGCTTGCTGATCAGGTCACTTTGTGTGGTCTGGAGTTCAAATCCCTCAGGCAGAGAAGGAAATTGAATTCAGGTTTCCCACACACTGACAGCATATATTAATCACAGAGCTGTTATATTAAATAAGGGCATTAGCTCCTCCATGGCAGTTGTGCTTTGAAAGTAAAGGTTTAGAAATCCAACTGCAGAAGCTGGAATGGGAATTCCAAGTGTCACACCCAAACATCCTCCTAGCATCCAAATCTAAAGCCCTAATGAGGAACAATATTTAAGATACCAGCTTGTTCTTAGTATATCATGTCAAAAGCAGAGGTAGCTGCATGCTTCCTTTTTTGGTTCAAATTCCTTTACTTTCAAATATCCACATGCATGCCTCAGGAAGCCTGTTCTGGAAGTTGTTCCTTCCAGAAGGTGGCCATATATCTGCAGTTTAAGTGATCTAGCTTTTGGTCTCACACAGGCTCTTTAGGTTCCTTTGCTGCTCTAGCCTAGGTAATTTCAGACAGAAAACTCAAGAATGTGAAAGATTTTCAAAACTATTACAAGATTCCAAGATTTGTCATTTACTTACAGAATACAGTGTATGTATGGAGTCAGTAGGCTGTCACTGTCTTAGAGACTTTTTTTGATTTACACAAACTATTTTTTTAAAAAAAGGTTCATCTGTTAAAATAACAATAAAGAAATTTTAATAGAGCTTGTTACTGCAGGGTGTCAGACTTATGAACTACAAAGCATAACCTAACAGATCCCTCAGAATCGTGTTGCGTACACTTTATGGGAAAAGGTGTATATAAAAAACTCACTATTACTTTTAAGTGATTAAAAACGAGGATAGTATATCTAAGGAGCAGGTATAAATAATACATAAGTTACACATATTCCTTGCTCCTTAAAAAAACCCCACACATTAAAACTTCTACCTCCATGCACAAAACCAGAACACACCACATAAAACATCCCTCTGTTACGTACAGATTCCTGGGAAAACAACCACAATAAAAATAACATATAAAAAAATAATAGTGCTCCACAAACATCTAATTAAAAAGGTTCTCCTCCTCTTTGGAAGAAACACATTTTATTTGCCCTCATTAAGGTAACCTAACCACTGCGCTTCACCCATCCCTGCTGGAATGATGTACTCAACACAATCCATGAAAACAGAATGCAAGTGGAAAAGAATCATGCTCTTTCTCTCTCTGAGCTGTAACTAGCTATCTTTCTAGATACATAATCACTTTTAAGCATATACTTTTAATGATTCAAGAGACAAGCTTTTGACACTGTATCATCTGTCAAAGTTTAGGTATAACTATAGAGTATATAGAGAAGTTCAGAAATGGATCTAAACTGAAAGGTGCTAGCAGAGAATCTTCACTAATAACTTTTGCTCAGAATTCACTCAGAGTAAACATTTATCTCACTGCTTTTTGAACTATGACCTGAAGATTCACCCTCTGCTAATGGAATAAGATGCTAATGTAAGTCCTTGCTCACTGCAAGAAGGCAATCCTTCCTCTCACAGTACTTAATTTTTTAAATTCATTCCATTTCTTTCTTTTTCTCTTTTGCATGTCTCATTACACTGTTTCCTTGTACTTAAAACCATATATGCCAGGTAAGAGAAACTTAGGGAATTTGGAGCTGCATTAACACACAGGAACACATTCTTCTGCTGTTACTGCTTCTTTGGACATCTGTGGAGGATCTCATTTCGAAATTTACTCTAGATCACCTCACCTTTGACAAAATTAGAAGCTGGTACAAAAACCAAGAAGTGTTAACACATTAAGGAATGCTGCTTGCTGTGATGCTCACTAAACAGTGACATGGGAGAAGAGACATGACAAAACCCAGTGCAAGAGTGGATTGAAGTATCTTAATTTATATTAATTAAAGTTAAAACTTCTAAGAATACATAAAGAAATACTCTAAGAAAGTCATATTGTCAGACTCAGCCTTACTGATAAGAGGAAAGAAAATTAAAGGAAAAAAATTAAATGTAAAATTGAAATCTAAAACTGAGATGGCAATGCAATGAAGCCTGGGTATTCTGACACTGCTGTATCAAATGGCAAAAAAAATGGAAAGGCACTGAAAGAAAGAAATGCGGAAGGAAAACCTAAAACAAAACAAATTTTTTATTAAAACGCAGAAAAATATTTCTATTATAGACTGCAAAAAAAAAAATTACCTTACTTCGTAATTTCCAATGAGTTTAATATTTTATGCACTGGCTTGCAAATCTTACGGTGCACCTGAAAAAAATAAAATGTGAAGGAAGGAAAAACATTCACAGGGGGAGCATTTCTATACAGAAAGAGTGAAAGAAGCCAGATCACAAACAACGTTACTAAGACAATAAAGATATTCATTTGCGATGAAACTCATTATCCTTTAGGAAGGAAATCTGACATTGGCTGGAAATTCTCAGCTTACAATTCTAAACAGTTTAAATCAACATTTGTTTTGCTTTTTATCCTCAGGGAAATATATTTTTCCTTCTAAGAAGTGTCACCTCTAGTCAACATGCAGTAGGTGCAAAATTTGTACATTACAGCATTGTTGATACATTACTAGCACTATGTCCTATATTTTAATTAACTTCACAGGAAAGAAAGAGAGCTGTTTTTTTTTCCACTTCTATTTTTTTAAGTAAAACATTTACAAACCAAGGTAGCATCTCAAGGGGTAAAGATCATTCTACACCATGTGTGTGGGGGCAGGAGATGTTCTGAAGTATCACTTCAACATTTCAATTTGTCACTATTGTTTTGGCTCTTAAGTCCCCTTTTCTTTTTTCCAAAGCCACTGGAGAGCAGGCAGGAGTCAGGAGACAAGGCACTTGCTGAGAAGGACTGTACAGTCCCATGCTCGGGCTGACAAGCTGGCAGTAGATATCTTTCATTCAGTACATCTCTATAAATTGCACAAAAAATGCCTGGGGGGACTTGGTAATGAATACATCAACTTTTACCCTGCTCTGTAAAAACAGCTATAAGGAAATGATTTCTATGTTACAGAGGGGGTACACAGGCTAAAAAGAAAACACAACACTTGCCAGAAAAATAAATGCCCTGCTCCATCAGCGAGATGAAGGAGAAAGATAAAGTGCTCTGTTTATGCTACGCCATCTGAGTTTAAGTAGACTACATACCCTTCCCTTCTGACTGGGGGGGCTAACAGCATCAGCACAGGTACGTATAATTTCTAGTCTTCCATATGATGTTGTTCACAACTCAAGTGGAAACTGGTTCAGGGAATTCTTTCACTTAAGAAGAAAATCTAGAAGAAATAAATGAGAAAAAAAACACTGTCATGTGATATGTTACCAGTCACAGTTACAATCTTAGTTTGCAATACATAATATACAAAAATTAAGGGTATTATAGGAAATCTCAGCTGGGAATGGTTCTTATTTTTTTTTCCCTAATACGTAAAGAAATAAACAGATTAGAACCAGTAAGATAAAAGAAAACGAGAGGAAAAAAAAATATCTTCCCAAAGTGTGTGGGGCTCTGGTATTTAGAGCTTTGCTGATACGCTCAATATGCATGCTGAGCAATAGGAATTGTATAAAATGCTTCCTGACTTCTCCATATATGGAGAATATAAGAATATATTTTCCATATTATGGACTATTGATTTCACTGTCCTACTTTGGCAAACCGAAGTTTGCCCAATGTGGAGCCCACTGCCATAAGGAAGAGCTGCTGCTCTCAGAAATCCCCGATTCTGGTCAGTGCTTCCATCCGATGGTGGGAAAGAGAGCAGTGCCCAAGCAGCCTGCGGTCTCCACCTTGCTTATCCTTTGTCAGGTGCCAGTTAAACCTCTATAAGTTTTGTGCTGCACTCTGCTGTTGCCAGAGTCTGGAGGAACTGGAAATGGGTGGTATTGGCAGGAGTTTCGTGCATTTCACTCTCCAGATTCTTGTGCCTCTCTGCTAAATTCCAGTTCCCAACTAGCCATAGCTGAACTGAGAACAAAAATAACCACATAGCCCATGATGTGAGTTTTGATTGAAACAGCTTTCTGAATTATTTTCATCAGTTAGAATCCTCGTACAGACCAACACAAACAGAAATAGTAGAAGTGTCTGAGACGGGGAATTACACCGGCCGGCTGAGCTGGATGGGCTCTCCATTGTACATATTTATGGATCTGAGCTGCACCCTCAGGGTAAAAGTGAACAAAGAATAGACTGTTTTTCTCCTAGAGCATCTGGGCGTAAGCCTTATTTTGCCAGCAACCGTGGTGTTTATGGGCATGTTTTACTGGAAACCTGCTGCTTCTCACAACGTTTCCTGAGTGACTGTCTTAGTAAAACTGCATCTGGAAATGACAAGCACACAGCTGTAAATCTGAAAAGCAGTGTGCAGCCCTAATAGCTAGCAGTCACAGTGCGGCTGTCCTGCTGAACATTGAAAAGATTTACAAAGACAAAGCAGAGCAATGAATATGTTTCTGAGCACTCTGTGATCACATTACACCTCTTTCTCTTCGAAGATATTTTTTTTTGTAGATATAGAAGGGGCTATCACTGTTCTTTGAGTTAATGCCTTAGGCAGGTAACCTATTATTGCTTACCTGCCTAAGGCACCCAAATTTTCAACCTTCCTTCCAAAGCAAAGGCTAGTAGTGTAATATATCCTTTTTTCTTTTTCACCTGAATTGGATCCATGACAAGAGGAAGGCCCTGAAAATGAGCCAACTTAAAAAAAATTGCTTTTACTCTGTTGCTCACCATTTTGGATAATGCAGGGAGTGTTTGCAAAATGGTAACGCCACAAAAGAGATACGTAAGAGGAAGAGATGAAGAAGGTTTGTACTGTTCATTATCATGTCCCCTAAACTGTGAAGTCCCAAAACCACTCTGGAATCTCAAGCTCCTGATGCTTTGAAGTCCGATTATAAGGAAATGGTGGCCAAAGGGGAGCAATGGTGACAACAAACACACCTTGCAGCAATACTGACTTGGCTGACAAGGGGAAGCATTGCTCGCTCCTTGGACCACTCATTGTCAGGGAGAACTGGGGGCCAGACCCAAGGGTTTGGAATACGAACAACATGGCAAATTGCCCAGCATTGTAATGTAATATACTTGCTCTCTTCAGTATAAAAAGCTAGGCAATAAGCTATTCATTAAAAAAAACCTTTTGAATACTAGTATTTAATTAATAATAAAAATAAAAATATTAAAAACTAAACCAAACTTTTTTACACTCTTAGAGTAAGGAGTTTTCTTTCATTCAAAGTATTTTTCCTTTCAAATACCCTTGAGTTTTACTAAAAAAAAATAAAATGTACTTAAAAATCCTAGAATCCTTAAGCAAGCCATCTCACTTGACATAAGCATTTTTGCAGTTCCTGCAAAAATTAACACTTAAGCATATTAATATGTAGAGGTGTATAAATATACGTGTGCTTCTGTGCTTGGTTTTTGATTTACAATGGCAGAAAACCCAAACCCCAGTTATTCACTAGCTCTACTTCTGAAGGTAATGCTAGTGGATGTGCAAGGCATTAAAGTTATCTATGTGATGTGATCTGATGAGTTCCAGAAATGTCCAAAGGATATGGGATAATTTGAGAATGTGGGTCTGGGACATCCTACGGAGCATGTATCTCAAATGAATTTTCAGATCTACCTGGTCGTTAGGGAATGCCAGTGACCATATCTACTTCCTCTGTAGCCAACAGGAGAGGGACAGCATAAAAAGTTTCGGGGTTTTTTACTCAAATCTAAGCAAAAGCCTTGAGTTTGCTAATTTTAGATCTGATTATAAATTCATACCTACTGCAAACTTTAGAGAAGACCGAATACAGACTTCAGAAAATTTGTCAAACATCTTTTCCTGTGAACACATATTTCTAGATTTCTAATGGTTGTTTCATGAAGACCTGTCAATGACTTCATTAAATCAAATAAGCCTCCAGTCAGGACTCATCTTCTATTTAGAAACAGACACATTGTACCTTTATAAATTAGATATTGTCCTCATATGGCCCTGTTTACTCCTTACATATCTATTCTCTGTTTCTGGGATTTTTCCCACTTTACTGTATTCTCTATTACCTCCCTAAGCCCCCTCAGGATGTCCCCATACAATGTAGAGTCAATAAAGAGGAAACTTTCTTTGTGTCCACTTTGGGTACCTGAGGCTTGGGGAGGTGCCAAAGTTGGGCTGGGCAGCACCAGAAACAGCAGCAGTATTTGCACAGAAAGGGAATCGTTGCCCACAGGCTTGGCACAGGGTCCGTGGGGCTTCAGCGGAGCTGTGGCACCACTTTGCTCCATGCTCCTGTGGTAAGTGCCACTGAAGGTTGTGCTGTCACGGAGACATGGTCTTCTGCCTCCATCATGCCCAGGCACTTGCACTGTAGTGGCACTTGCACCGTAGTGGCTCTTCCACCCAAAAGTAGCATGACAGCAACAGTCTTCCAGTTGAATATGCTGAGTTCCCATTTTAAAATAATTTTGGGAAATCAGGGTAAATGGGGACCTGGAGAATCACACCTCTAGGGAGAAGGAAATAAAATGTCTCTTCTCCTTGATGGTTTATCCACCTGGAATGTATTTTCAGGCCCATAGAAAGTGAAGCATACTTTTCTTTTTAATTTATTTATTTTTGCCTAGTTATAACCTTGACTTCACCTTTAGATTTTAAAACAACAGTTATTTAGGATTTGGGAAGAGTCAGCAGCCCCCTCCCCCCTCCAAGTACCTACTGAGATTAAATTCACTAAAAACATTTCCTATTAGGCACAAAGGAGGTGGGTAGAGGCATACGTTTCTATTTCTCTGCAGTGCTGTTCCTTTGCTCTGACCCTCAGTTAAACAGCGATGATAATGCTTCTCACTCAGCTTGTTTGAAGATTAAATTAGCTGCTATTAGTTCAGTTCTTTGAAGATATATCCAAAGTGGTAAGTGATAAGCATTATTAGATGAATTTTAGTCGTTAGACCCTAGAGAAATTTTGTTGCTTTGTGTTAGTGCTTGAGCCATGTGAAGCCTTGGTTGCTGGTCCACTTGAGCACCCCAGCCCCTGGGTCCCCTTCTGCACAGCACTGCTAAGTGCCAGCCTATGAGTTTCTGTCCTTAAACAGTCACCTTAAAGACATTTAAAGGACCAGCCTGAAAATTGGCTTTAAAGAGTGCTTGTTGTTCTTCACAGTTAAGAAAAGCTTTTCATTTTCTAAGCCCCATAGCTGAAAATTTCTCCATCTCCTTTTTAACTGAACTTAAAAGAAGAAAACCATCTGCATTGATTAAAAAAAAAAAAAGTGTCAATATTTCTTTCAAATTTAAAGAAAAATAAGCAACCGGATTTTCCATTAAATTACTCCAGAGTGGGAAAGGTGTAACAAAGATTTAGGTCCTAATTAAAGCCCTCTAGTGGTAGTTCCAGTTATACCATTTGTTAACATAGGAAATTGCCACATTACTAGACCATTTTATTTGGGATATTTAGCAGGAAATTAAATGCATCTGTCCTTAGAAGTAGAGAGAAGAAAAAGAAAAATTATTAGTAGCAAGGTAAATCTTTCTATATAGAAATAATTGTGATTTAAATGTATAGTGTAGTAGAAATTCTAAATGCTAAATCATATAAACAGGAAAGGTATCAAGTGCCACCCTAATCAAATTGTAAGGTCTGTCCTCCAGGAACTGATAATTGCTATGGACCAAGAAATCTTCTGCAAAATTAAAGCTGACCCAGTTCTCCCACACCCAGGGCCACAGAATCTAGAACTCAGGATTTGAGTATACTGGTGGATTTGCTGTGGAGAAGTCGCCAATGAGTGTGCTGTACCAGCTACACAGATAAACAATATCTTCCATTCCTAATGGCCATAAATCTGTCACTTTTCATCAGTCACTAAATTGCCATTATATTTTTTCAGACTTCTTTCTTTACTCTGTAAAGATCTCTTTCAAAGCAAATACACAAATGATACTGTCCAGGGCAGCAGAGAGAATAACACAGAAGTAGTCTAGTGACAATATTGCTGAGATTAGAAAAAGAAGAGCTCAAGACTAAGAAAAAACCCACAAAACAGGTCAATAAAATCAGTATAGGTAGTACCACTGCTATTTTAAGGGCTGTGTAAAAAGTATTATTTAACCTCAAACCAGTTTTCAGAAAACAAACCTTACAGTTTGTTTCCTTGAAGCAATGTCAGGATTTTAACAATTAAACTGATAAGAAGGATCTGCCCAGAGCCTGTCAAACAACCAGCCTGTCTGTTTCAGCCCCCAGGTTAATAGACTCTATCTATATATTCTACATAAGGTTGTACTTGAAGCTATCTCAGTTGTTAAATGGCTAACTAGTAGCTGAAGTGCCTGGCAGAGCATTCAGTGTTTCTCAAGAATAACTCTCCTCGAGTTTTCTGGGAGGGAACAGCATTACTCTGATGGCTTTGAGTATTTCTTCAGCATCTCCTCTTCACCACTGAGAGGATTTTCTGGAGTGCTTACCTGAATAGAGGTGCTTATTAGAAGTACTCATTTCAAGAAAGTGTTTTGAGAGTGAAACAAGAATTGCAATAGGCAGTCAAGAGATCCTTTGGGGAAATGAGGCTGGTAGTGGAAAAGACAGAACATCCTTGCTGAACCAAAGATTTTTGTGAGGAATATCAAAATTAAGCATGACGAGAGACCACTTCCAGAAGGGGATGTTCTTTACCCTGGGCTCTTCACCATTACTTTTCTCATGTTTCATGAGAGCTCTGAAGTGCCCAAATCATCTTTGGACTACCCCAGAAAGGTCTTAAAGACATTTATTTGTATTGCATGTCATTTCTAAAAAAATTAATTAAAAAGCTAAATAGAGTGGTCCTGATTAATATCCTCATAAAAAAGTAAGATTTATAAACAGTAAACAGTGAAATATGCATCACTTACTAGTCTGAGGTCCCCTGAAAGTTACCCTTTGGGAAGAGGATGACCACTTGGCAATGTATAGTTCATGTCCAATAAAAATGTACAATGAACACATCGTGTGCCAGAGTTTAATTTCCTGACTCTTGCATGATTTAAATTTTAACTTTGAACAGACTGTGCTGTGAAGCAGTGTGATGCAATGGCTACAACGCAAGCTGAGTGCAGAAAATTACATTCTTTTCCTGGATCTGCCATTGGCTTCCAAAATAATTTTGTACATGTCACTTCTACAGCTCAATTTCCTCCTTGATAAACATGGGAATAACAATGGTTTCTCACCTTTGACATTCATGGATGAAAAGCACTAAGTATTATTAATTCATGAATTTATCAACCTCAAGCAAAGTTGTGACCTTGAAAATGGAAAAGTTCCAAAGATTTTGCAGAGGCTGCTGGGCAGATCATAAGCACTATTTATTTTAACAGGCAAGCACATGGATGTTACAGTGATACTTGCAGGGCTAGAGAAGGAGAGGCAGCATGATACACTAGATAACATCATGGTTTTCGTGTCCAGATATACAGAATTGTGAAAGCACAACACTGAGCAAAGGTCAGAATGAGTCCATCAAGTCTAAGTGGAAGGCTTGCTTCCCTCCTGGGAGATGCTGAGCAATGTTTTGAAACACTCTCCATGCTTCAGTCCCATACCTTACAGAGCAGTTATAGCAATCCATCATAACTATTGATTAGTGTGGCAGTACAAGGGAACTCACAATAAAATCTGCTTCTCAGTAAAGATCACTTGAGAACATTTTTCTTTTTTAAAGTATTAACATGATCAAGGAAACTGAGGTTGTGAGTGTTTTGTAAATCTTGGCTAAAGAACGGCAAAACCAAGACAATTCATCACTTGAGTTCTACAGATTCTCCCTAAGAGCATTTTTCATACGGAAGTAAGTCAGCTTTAGTCCATTGATATTTCATAATTCTATATAAAAATAGGGCGCTAGTTTGACTTACAAAATATTCAGCGCTTTATTAACTTGCTGTTTTGCCTTATTGCAAAGAGAATTGGAAAGCCCTGAGTGAGTTACAGCTAAGGGTTCTGCAGATTTTCACTCTGTTCTACAATTTCCTTTATGCTTTTTTATCCTATGTTAATTGTGCACCATTGCTGTCATTTGAGCATCTGTCCCCTGCTGCACTGAATCACCAGAAAGCAGCTCTTCCAGTCCATCTGTGACAGCTCCAAGCTCAGAGGAAACACATTTTGTGGAAATGCTGATTCAATGTGGCAGGGGATAAGTGGGCTGGCAGAAGTGGCTTTGTGCATTTTAATAACTGACGAAAAAAGGAATGGGAATGACAAACAGGAAGTGAAACAGAGAATATAAATTCTTTCTTCTCAACCAACCCAATACGCTTGTGTTTAATTTGTATTTTAAGGGGCTAGAAATTTATTTTGGGCAATGAAAATTGCATGCATCTCTCATAAAATATTTTATATCATGCCTCAATGCGTGTATAGCAACATATATAATCTGTATAACATATCTTAATATAGATTATATACATTTTATCATATCATCACAGTCATCCAGTGAAGAACTAGATACTCTGTTATCTATCGTATAATGTTGCCAGTGTAAATATGAAATCTAGAAATTAATACATGACACATTTCTTCAATCAGCCTTACATCATATAGATGAAACTGGAAAGAATTTTTGGATATCAACAAGAAATTAAAATACTGAAAATAACCTATTTTCTTTCTTCTTTATAATTTCTGAGCCTTCCATACAGATTGGACTGAGACTTCAGCAACCTTCCTTACTCAAGTACAACAAATACATCACAATACTTAAATGTAGCAGGTATCAGTGACACTCTCAGTCAAGAGTATTCTGCCTCATAGGGAAAATAGTGACCCTATGGATGAATCAATGACTAGCTTGACATGGAGGCAAGCAAGCTTCTCTAGGAGCTAGGGTTTTACCTTAGCTATTTATTTTCTGCTTAGTCTCTTTGACATGAAGAAGTTTAGGACTCTTTTAATAGAAAAAGTATTGCAAGTGTGAGATATTAATATTTTCCTTTGATGAGCTAATGAAAAACACAAGTTGAAGAGAGACACAATATTTTTTTCACTTTTTACAATTCCAATTTCCCATGTTTCTAGTGGCCTTTGGAAAAAAAATAAACTATCACTATTCCAGCAAACAAAAGAAAAAGGAAAAGCATTTGTGATAATGGAAAATCACAAAGCCATGTTATAATTCTTCCTGGCTCTTTACAAATTTGATTGGCAACATTTGGCCAGCTGTAAAGATAGTATGTGTGCTATAATCTTTAGCCTTTCAGTCTGAATCAACTATAAAAGACTCACTTTAATTTAAGACATAAACAAATCTCTTACCTATCTTTCCCATTTTGGAAATTCAATGCAAACATAACTTAATAACTAATACAGCAATAAAACTGCTGCAAGAAAAAATTTATAGTACATTAATCTCTAGATTCTGTATTTGGACTGTAAATGATTACATGATAATGGAGTAAATGCTTTGCTAAGTGAATACAAACTTAAATACTGTATATATCAAATGTGGACATGCTGAAGAATAAATCTGCAGTACATTAATTTACAGAAAGAACTTTCTTTAATGAAACCTTCTGAAATAATAAGTCCAAGGAAGTGAACAGGCCATCATTAAAGGGCAGGACTAAATTCAGTGTGAATCTGTTAAATGAGAGACAGCAAAGATTTCCATTGAAAACAGTGAAAAAATATCTACAGCCTTCAAATTTTCCCTCCACTAAGTATGAATTAATACTTTATGTGGCCTGGGGAAATTTCCAAATTCATTAATTAAATTGTGGAGTATCTGAACACAGAAGAATGCAGATTCTCTAGTAGTACTTCTTGCACAACAAGGAGAGGGCAGGTGAAAAAACATCTGAAGACAGTACAGTTCACTCACCAGACCATCCACTCATCATGAAGGGACCTGAAAATTTGCAGCGATTCACACACGCACATTCCACTCCTACACTCAATACTTCCCCATTTAAAAGTCAAATTCTATATAAGACTTAGGCTGAAACACACCATTCATCTGTTTTTATGAGAAAATATATGTAACTGTACTAAGAACAAATGTGCTTCTGCATGCAAAGTCCTAGTAACCAGCTGTAAACAAATGGAAGTCATTAGACGTCAAGAGGAAACAAAATCCTTCCCACCCAGTTTGCTGTAAGGCAGTACTACCATGGCCATTTCTGCAGCTTCAAGTCAGTTGTAATCCTCACAGTCTAATGAAGAGTTCATGTAATGAAACCACTAACAAATTTATTGTTCTCTTTTCTGTCTTTCTTCTCAAAAAGCACTTCTATGCTAATTTAACTGGACATAAGTAAATAAATAAAGATAATTTTCACCCCTTTCCCCTTCTCTCATTCCAGTAATCTTCAGTTAAATTCAAAAAAGGTAAAATTGCTAAAAAGATCTGCTCTGTAGATCTGAAACAGGGGAAAATAGGTTATTCTAAAATTAGAGTTGAAGGTGTCCCATGGAAAGAAATTGCAAGATATGATGGATAGACTTCTGAGCACACCTTTCTCTAAGGTACCCTGAAACAGAGCAGAAAACTTCTGCTTTCCCGGTGATACAAATGGCTTTGCCCTTGGCCGAGATTTAAGCATTTTTACTAATAGTCATACTATGAAAGACCAATATACACATAATTTAAAATGAAGTTGCATTGTTCTATTTCAGATTCTTGAGTATCATGAGGGAAGCAAGGCTGACATCAGCCTCTTGTTTAAATAAAAATAACACAATGTAGTACAAGGAAGGAGAAACACTACTGGTGAAGCAACAAATATTACCAGAGCATGTTTTACATCCTTATTTGTCACATTTGCTACTAACTTTTTTTTTAACCTTTGAAGGAAGCCATACTTTCTCGGACTGACACCGTTTTGTCCTCCAAGAAGTCACAGGGGGAATATAAGAAAAAGTGTTTTGATTTTGAATTTTAGCTACCCACACTGAAAAGCTGTGAAGAATGAGGTTATGCTAGTTAACATGAATAAAGCCTCCCTACAATGTGTTAGAGTGGGTTATAAAGAGATAGGCCCAAGCATTTCAATGGATTAAACATTGTTTTGCTCAGAAAATTGAACCGTGCCATTTACGTCATTTCAGCTACGCAATACCAAGTACAGCACCCTATTTTTGTAAAACTAGATCTTCGTGACTAATGGCCATCTACCAAAACAAAATGCTCAGTTCTACTGATAAGGGTGTTGCAGGAAGACACATAGCATTGCGTTGGTTGGCAAACAATATTTCCCAATTTGAGGAAACAGCACGGAAAGAAAATTGTCAGACAGGTTTGAGAAGCACAGAACAGACAAGAGCAGCAGGAAAGGTGAGGAAACGTCATGACCTCAACTCCACCTAAACCACAGGCCACCCACATTCATTCTCCAATAGTTACAGATGAAATAGGGATTAACTCTTCCCAGCTTCTTTCTGCTTTCCTGCCATGCCCTAAAGCAGTGAACTATGGCTGCAGCTCCTGCACAGGATCAGTAAATATCCAGACAAACCCTCTGCATCTCTCCTACACAAACATCAGGCAATCTCCAAGAGCACACTGGTCCAGCTGCAAGAAAGGGCCATGTCCCTGTCTAGGCATGTAGTCAATGGGAGACCATGGAAAGAGAACAACCCCCAGAACAACAGCCAGTGAAAGTTTTGAAAAATAGACTCACTCTCCCTGTCTCATACACACAGAAAAATAGAGGAATGAAAATGTTCTAGTGAAAAAAGAACATGAAGATGGAAAAGGATGAAGGACAAGAATGTTCCCCCCAGTTACCTCTTCTTTTTATTTCACTACCCCCACTTTGTTCAGCCTATTTCCAAGAGCAAAGTCTTTTGGAAAATAATTTCCAGTAATATAACTTGTGTGTATTTGCACTTATAGAAGTGATTCCTGATATTCTGTACTCAGCTGGGAGGAAGTGAGTGATGGGGATATTAAGGGCTCTTCAAGGCATCCAAGTAATTTTGAAAAATCTAAGCCAGCCACAACCAGTTGTCAAGGACTTAGCACCCAAGTAGTTCATATTACAGACTCTTCGAAATGATCCTCCATCCCTTTCAAGTCACAAGGTCCCCATTGATTTAAGTCGTGTGGGATCAATCCTGTTAGGCTAAAGCATATGCCAAAAATCTGTCAGAAACTAATAGGCAGGACATTTGACAGCAACACTTAATTCCCTGGATGATTGTGGGTGTTTACCTGACGTGAATAAGAGTTATGCCTTCAGAGAGGGTTTTTCTGATAAACCTTCTGTTATGTATCAACTACAGTTACTGTGAACTTTAGTTCTAAGTAACAAAATCTCAGCTACATTTGCACCTTCCCTCAGCTTTCCCATGCAATGTGGACAACTTATTTCCTATACTGCCAAATTGTTTTTCATAAACTAGTGCGGGCCTAATTCAGCAAACTGTCAATCAGAAAGGCTTTGCAGAGTAAGGAGTAGGGAAGTTTTCTATAAAGTGATTTTTCAAACATGCCTACATAAAAAGTGTCAGAGAGCCAGGAAAGATATTTTACTGAAAAGGGCCACCTTTGTAAAAACAAACCATTTTTAATGGCACACGGTAGCCAACAGCAACAGTGGCTGAGGCTGGGACACTGCTGCAGAGCAGAGACAGCTTCTCTTCTAACGACTGTAAGCCTATGATGAACACAAATTTGAGTGAGGAATTTGAGACTATACCCATGGAGCATTATTAGCTTTCATCAGTCCCTCTCTGGTTTATTCATGGAATCTGGACAGATCCCAGCGGCATGGTTTCTCAGCCCTCATTAAGATTCGCAAAATGAGTCTCCCTTACTTGGAAATACCTACTTGGCAGAGAGTCTCTCTTCTCCCTCTTCTTTCAGTGAGTGTTTTGTTGCAGTATTCAGGGTTCATATTGGGCCAGATCCTTTTGCAGAAGAAGGGCTGAACTACACTCACAGCTTGCCTGTAACAGTGAAGGGAAGGCTGCTCATGTCAGTATTTCTTACAGTTGCATATACACATCAACTAAAAACATCTTCACAAAACAAAGTTCACATTCAAACACCATGAAAAAACACCATCGGGACCACCTTTGTCACTGTCTGCTCTCACTCTCTTTGATACACATACTGTGCCAGACTTGCCTGCAAACACAGTCAGTGGCCTGTGAAAATACACCTGATCTGTCACATACAAGCTCTGTTCCCCCAGCCCCTAATCAAACAGAAAGATCATTTATGTAATGATGCATCCACAAAAGGCTTTTAGTTAGAATACACAAACATGTGTGTCACTTTCTGCTCGTAACACCTATCATACCAGCATAAAAGCAAATTCATGTGGATCAGCTGGCTAAGAAGTTGTCTTCTAAGTGACTGGTCCAACGTTCAGTTCACTCGAATTGGCCAGATAGGAGCATTCCCTTCTAAATTTGAGATGTTCAGTCTCCTGATTCAAAAGCTCAGGTGGAGCTCAGCCAGAGCTTACTTGTCTGAGCAATGCAGCATCCAAAAATAATTGTTTTGCCTGCTAAAAGAACAGACCCACTGAAGTCAGGAATATTTTCTATTTTGAAGAACAGGAGTCATTAATGCCCCAGACAATTTGCTTTTGCTTGAACACTGGCTTGTTGCCTTCAAGTATTTCATGGACTTTTAAAGTAATTTCCAATTTTTCTAACCCTTCACATTTGGTTTACCAAATTTTACAACTCCAGGGAGAGATATGATGATTATACTCACTAAAATTACAAGGTGATTTCAAACGTAGTAGTCCTTTTCTCTTATTCTTCGTGCTTCTCTGATGTAATTGCTATCACCAATTCCACCATTATTTCATTTTTTCCTTCAGTTAGAGCAATTAAAGTATCTTTGGTCCCACGGTGTGCTCATAATAGTAGCTTCTTTGCCTAAAGCAACAGTGAAAAAATCAGATCAGTTAACTGACATTACTGACAGGAACTCTGATCTTTCAAGACTCATGCATGAGGTTTTTCATGAGTTTTTTTCATGTAACAACTTTTTCACTCCCTCAAGATTTTAAATTAGTTGCTTACCAAAAGTCTGAGATTTTGTTAGTGCATGCTGGTCTATTTTTATTCAGATAAGGGGCATATAAACCAAAAACCAATTATGTTAATGGGAGATTCATTTGGCATTGAGTATAACTGCAACCAAGGTTTAGAGTTCTACCTCATGGATCTTTTACAAAACAGGCAAAGCTTTCCAAATGTTTAATACAAAACATTCAAAATACAGCAGTAGTATGTCATATGTGTGCAATTTTTTGTTCCTTGTAAAATCAGCAATAGTGCAGCCAGCTAGCATCTTCAAGAAACATACAATTAGGGTTTCTTTTCAGTAGTATTTTGTTCCATATGGTAAAAATAAAAATTAATTATGTAAATTGGACTTGAAAGACTATAAATATTACTATTAATTCTTGGATATTCCACTTTTCTGGTGGCAAGAACTAAGAGTTGGGAATTTGCTGTGTCTCAGTGGAAAGTTTCATACTAAACAGTTATCATTAGGCAGTACCAAGAAAACCGCTTGTTCTCAACATACTTTCCCTTCCATAAACCAGGGAGCCAGAACATTTCCATAGAAAAAGGAAGAGGAAATAAATGAATTTCATATAAACCACCAAATGTTTTTGGTCAGACCTCAATTATTTTCAAAAGCTTCATGGGGTGGTAGTGGTTCTGTTTCAAATTAGAGAGATGTCCAAGCTGCACACATCAGATTGGAATCTGACTTCCTCAGAACACAGGGATGCTGCGATCCCAGGCTGATTCAGTTTATTGTAGAAATAGAAATCATATGCACATATTTAACATTAATATAACCAAGGATCACAGGTGTTTGTTTTGGAGTTTCATCCACACTTTTTTCCTAGACAACTTCTAATTTACCTGTTTCAAAACCACTGACTGAATAAAGGTTGGCTCACACAGCCATTATTTCTTCTTCTATATGAAGCCTGTATTTTATACAACATATCTAGAATCAGCTAGTTCTCAGTGTTGAAACTTGCTGCTAATTCCAGAAAAAAATGTATTTTTAATTATTCTGTGATGTTGAATAGTTAGACTACTGCTGAACTCATTCATCAATCTACCTTAGATTTTAATATGAAGACCTAGCTGTGCTGCCACTGAAATCCATGGTACATCTCTCATTGATGGACATTGCTGGTTACCAAGGAATATACTGTACATAGAGCAGAAATGCTTTAGAATGGTTAGGAGCTTAATACATATATATTTTATAATGTATAGCATTAATTTCTGAACAGTGGTAGATGTGAGTCTAAATATTGCCATGACCAAAGCTACATTGAATCAATAATAATGATGAAATCATTAACACAGAAAGTATTGCTTATGGAATTCTCACAAGCATGTTGTGAGTTATTTGAATACACACTGGTACATGAAAAAAAAAAGTTTGTAGTACTAGTGAGATATTCTGAATTCAGACTCTCTCAGGTTTTGGCCAAAACAACCACATAGTTTCTTGGCTGAATGAGCATGCTAAAGCCTTTCCTGTAGATCTTCCACAGACAAACATAATGTTAATATGGATTAGTTCATCCTTATTATTAGAAAGAATTCCCTTTTTCTCTAAGTCTGGTATCAACCTTTAGAACTTTCCTACTTGTTATTCCAGTCCTTTGCAGACTGGATTCTGGGGCTTGTCTTGGACAGACTTTAAATAAAGTCAACTACTGTAATCCAAAATTTTCTCTTACCTGACTGCATGATACATGACAGGAGAAAGATGGAGGTGCCCCCAGACTGCCATTCTTCATTGTTCCACCTCCTTTGTTTCCACACTGGTCTTGTAATCCACAATAAAATCCCCACTGAGAACCTTTCTTATGCAGTTCACAAGTCCACCTCTAAAGTTTGCCTGAAACTTTGGCTCAAACAGCTAATTAGAGATCTTACCTTTTATAGTCTCCTGTACCCTTTAGTTAGCTGATCCATAATCAGCTTTGCCCATTTGAATTCTCCCCTATGTGCCTGATTCCAACTTAACTGACGTTTTGTCAGACTAGCCAGCTTCTTTACCTTCCTTTCATTTGGTCTTGATAGTTTGATCACATAGTCAAAATACAATTGCTCTGCAGGCATGAACTGCAACCTTTCCACAGTGTCCTTTGTCCAAAAATAGCATATTTAGAAATACAGCCTTTGGAAAACTTTTTAGAAGGAGTGAGCTTTTCATATAATTAAAAAGTGAACAGCAAAGAAATATTTAAAAAACAAACAAGAAAATTCTTGTTGTGAACTCATGTTAGGTTCAGACAACATGAGTGGCTTTCTAGTTATTAATCTTATATTTTCCTCAAGACTGCCTCAAAGAGAAATACAGCTCTAAACTTGGACTTTAGTGGAACTTGTCTTCTTATGCCTTTTTTTAGAGAAATACAGTTTCTACCAGAATACAAAGAAAAACAATTAAATATATCAGCACAATTTTGTAGTCAGGTTTAGTTTTTCTTATTGATTGTCAGTATGAACTAGAATACAAATTATTTATTTTTCAAAGCTCTTAAAGATTAGTAACTCTTCTGTTTCACTGAAATAGCCTCTAGAACCTCTGAAAATATGAGTTAAAAAATTAGAACTATTGGTCTGCATCAATTCTGCAGAGGAATGAGATTAAACCACTTTTGAAACATTCACTATTCTTTATTTGCTAGGCAAGGACAGACCTTTTAGACAATTGACTTCATCTATGCAGATTACTGATAAGGGATGTTAAAAGGTCATTTTAACTGGTATCCCTTTGGGCCATTTGGGCTTGAGTGGTCCTGTCCACAACTTATTTGCTATGGTCCACTGATTTTAGCTAGATATGAAAAGAGCTTTGTGCAAAGCATATATTAAGACATCTCTGCATGACCTTGCTTTACTTTTTTTCAGAGATTCTGGACAGACCTTGTCTTTATGGCAAAGGTCAAATGGGAAACATCTTGAAAAGAGCTACTGAAGCAACAAGGGAATGTGAGTCTTTCTGCTCTTCTGCTTTCAGCTATGAAGCTACTGTACCTTATGAGTAAGTTCATGGTTCTTTGTTTCTTTGAGACTATTTATTAAAAAATAAGCCTTTGAAAGCCCTCTTTATTTTCAGTTTGAATCATATCATTGAGGGGAGGAGGTGGAAGCACACTTAAAATGTTTTCACTGGAGTCACCTTTGTTAGTTGAGGGGAATGATCTGTATTTAGAAGAGATGAAATACAGATCTATGAAACATAATCACAGGGAATGTATTGGTATTTGAAAATTACAGTTATACTGAAAAATATCTTACATTTTATTGTAGAAATCTGACAGTTCAGGAGGCTTGATGATTTGTGAATTTTATAATACCATATTTCTATTCTCTTTTAGCATCCGAGACAAATAGGAAAAAAGACAAATAATTCCACGTCTGCCCAGCACCACAAGTTTCACTAGAACATTACATTACTTTTTATAGTTTAAGATCTTACTGATTGTCTTGATATGCCCTCATATCAATTCTGTTTCAGAACAATCACTTGTTTTTCTATTACAAGAACAGTTACAATTCTGCTCTCAGTTTCAGAAGAAACCCTCTGGACCTCATTGAGATAAGCAAGTAATAATATGTCACACCCAAAGCAATATCACATTTATAGGAAACATGCTGTTATTAAGAATACCCAAAAAAGGTCAGTTATGAAAACAAGAAAAAACAGCATTTCAATTGCTTAGCCTGCCTGAAATGTTGAAAGTATGAAATGCTTTTAAGCACTTCTCTAAACAGAAGAAAGCTGCTGTTTTGCTGGCCACATGCCCAAGGTTAAGGACATTTTGCAGTACAGTGTAGAGGGCTATGCTTATGGGCCAGACAGATAATGCTTGTGGAATGGACTTCGAGGTGACAGACTTTGTCCTCCCATGGTCAAGTATCAGTAGCCTGGTTATCAGCTAGGGCTTCATTTGAAATTTTAAATGGAACCAGCAAAACCCTGTTGTAGCAAATAGTGAATAGATTTAGAAACATCTGTATTGAAGTCTTTTGAAATCACATTTCTGTATCTTTCACACAAAATCTTCTCCACATGAAAAACAGACAGCCATTTGAAAAATAGGGGATAGGCCTTCTTGTAATTTACATAATGTTAAATTTCGATACACAGTGGTACTTATTATTTCCATTTTCTAATGCACAGAGAATGTTGATTTACTTGATGTAATGTCAAACTAAAGCTCTATGAAATTTAGTATTTCTAGAAACATGTCAAGAAAATGCACTCATCTCCGAAACCAAGCTGAAAAAACATGCTCTTCTGGCTTTTAAGAATCTGTGTGTGCCAATAACTCAAATTCTTTTTTTCAGAATAAAAAACAGGACGTGGTTATTTAGTGTAATATGACTACAACGTTATCTATCAGAAGCCCACAGAACACATGAAACATTTGTCTTACAGTCCCTAGGTGAACACATTATCATTTTCTTCTTGTCACTCAACACTGAGCATGTTAGATAACAACCTATAATAGAAATTAATATAATGGCTTCTCCAGTCAATATTGGGATGAAGACTGAGATTTTCCTAATGGGATCTGAGTAGCCAAATCCCTTGGGCAGCATAGAAGATCATATCAGCCTTAAAATTCAGCCAAGCAAAAAATTATGTCAACGTAATTTTAATATTGAAAAACAGTCGTTGCCTTCACTACCTTAAAATTAAAAATTTAACATAGAAATGTACTTTTAATGGAATGTTTTTGAGAGACACATCCTTTCCTCATGAAGTTTTATTAAAAGAAATATCTTCCCCATTCACCTAATAACACTTCAAGATTTCCTATCTTCCCTCCTTCTTCTATCTTGCTAATAAAAGGAGAAAGGAAAAGAAACTAACAAAAAACAAAAAAGAAAATTATTTTTATTTTTAACCTTCGTCTTTTGAAAGATTTAGCCCCAGTAAAGGCTGAAATGTGAAGAGGACTGCAGACTTCCATAGGTTAGAGAAGAGGTTTACTGGCTGACTCACCACCTGTGTGACACCATTTCTGGGCACATGAAGAAGCATTGCGTAGCTAGAATGTTTCTGAACACTCTAGCAATGCAGAGGAAGTTTCACATGTGTCCCAGATGTTCTCACCAACATTGGCTCAACACAAGACAACTATGCTAAAAAAACATTCCCTTCTTAAGTTCCTTATTATGGGAAAGAGAATGCTCTTCTGTGTCTGCCTGAGGTAGCATCAGCCTACTCAGGTAGCAACTCCAATATGCAATTAGTTACAAAAAGACTGCAGACCCAGGCATTTTCTACAGACATCCACAAGGAAGCAAACATCCTCTTCACCTCTTTGATCTAGTGCTTAAAAATAAGCAGGTGATGATAGGACAGTCTCACCTATTGTTGCCTTTCCTTATACAACAACCAGTCATTTTAACAGAATACAATCTGATAAACCAACTTTTATCCTCAACTTTTCTGGTTCAATTAGCTTGTAATAACTAAAACTATCAAGGACATTTAAAACCAGTCAGGAATGACCTTTCGTGTTCACTAACACCTATTCTTGGGAAATGAACTGTAATTATTGAAAATAGCTCTCCAGTTGAATCCATATGCTGACAGAAAGCAAATATATATGAAGTGATTTCAAAAGTACCAGGGACACAGAACAAGAAGCATAAATTGATTTATGTGAATTTAAATGTCACTCTGCACAATATAGGTCTCTTTTATTAAGATATGTGTAATAACATCTTACTATCAGTATTTTAATAATGCATAGATGTATTGGCGTTGTGACACCTGAAAATTTTAAATTATTCATATAAGTTATTGTGAAAGTAAGCATCACTCAAATATCTGTATGTATGTATATTTACTTTTCACATATAATATATAAACTGTTTATATTCTATTATAATATGCAAATACATACTATAGTATATAAATCTTTATTTACATGTATTTTTGTTGAGACCCCACCTTGAGACTGGAAAAATACAAACACCTATTTGGAGAAATGGTGTCTTCCTGAAAGAGCTTACAATATAAATGGACAAGAAGGACAAGGGATGGAAAAAAAGAAAGCCCTGTTATGATCACTTTATGACCTGGAGCTTAAGCACTGAGGGAGTAAAAAATTTTCCCCATAATACCACAAGAAGCCTCTGACAGAATCAAGAATCAAACCAGAGCACCAAAAACTGCAGACTTGTGCTCTAACCACATGGCAAAAAATGATTGTAAAATATGATATACTATATACAATAATATGATATAATATACTATAATATAGTAAAATAAGAAACTATGTTGAGACTTAACATCAACACTTGCTAATATAATAATTAGATTTACTTTGCATATATGTCTTCTGGACTGCTGGGCATAGCAAAACTGTTCAGGGAGCGGATGACTATGCCAATAAAAAGAATATGCAAGTATATTTCAGATACTTTTTTAAAAATCACATATTTAAAAATATTTTTTCCCAGTGACCTTCCTGAAAGTAACTTAGTGCTGATGTGTTATTATTGATCATTTTTGTATGTGTGTGAGAGAGAACAAAATAGATTCTGGACTGATGAAAAAATAATTTGCCCGAAGACTGAATACGACAGGAAATAAGACTGCCTCTTAGCAATCTGAAAGAGCTTTGAATCTAGTCAAAAAAGTGGAAATAAAAGAAGAGGATTCTGGAAGGTGGATGTTCTCCACAGCTGCCAGTTGTACTACACTATGGGTTAAAACACAAATAGACACATTTTTGACTAACTTATTGGCAAAATTAAATGCAGCTGCTAAAACACTGCCTGGCTAATCTTTGAGAATGTTACATTTGAACTACATTGCTGAAATATATTCCAAACTGTGGCATGTCTTGTGGACATCACACAGATTAGTTCATGCTAAAAGCATCTCTGTAAAACTGATGAGTTGTACTAAAATAAGAAGATAAGTAAATGGAAGCAGCCTCTTCTCCCTCTTTCCTGTCACACACAAAAACCAAAAAAAGCACAGTGAAAAAAACCCTTCTTTTCTTCAGAAATGGCAATGATGAAAAAAATGGGAAAAGTTTAGTGGCTCAACACTGGTAAAACAAATAAAGCTGTCCAAAGGGCTTTCCCAGAGGAATATCTTCTTGCAAAGAGCAACAAATTAGTATACAATGGGCTGGAGGATCTTTGGACTGCTGGACAATGCCGAAAGCCATCATAGCCTATCTATACTGCACTACCCTACAACTTACCTCTGCTTATTTTCAATTCCCTGAACCAATGCCAGGGTAAGTGCCAAGGTCGGAGGCAGATGCCACCTCACAGTGCTGCATGGTGCCTAACATGGGATAGAGAAGCATGGTCTGAACAGAGGTCTTGGGTCTAAGTGAGGTTGCTCCCAGCCTACATGTGAAAGAACCAACCAAACCTTTCTAATAACAAGGGTACAGTCAGAGAGGAACCAGTGCATCTCAGAGAGAAGCACCCAGTGTGACTCTGTTGGGTGAAGGACACTGCAGAAACCAAGTGAGACGCAGTGAGGCATGGTGGAGCTGGGCGAGCAACTGAACAAAATACAGTCCATTGCTGCAGATGAGCTCCACATGGCTGTTAAACCCTATGTCCTCAATAGACAAGATCTAGAGCTCAGTCACATCTCAGCAAAGTCCCTGTCTAACTTTCTCCTGACAGATTAGCCAGTTTGCTTCTCAGGCTTATGCTGGCTTTGGCTATATACACTTTGAATCCCCCAGTACGGACTTTGAACCAGAACAAAATATTATTAACATAAAATGGAAAGAAAAAAAAATTACAGGAAGCATTAAACTGTAACCAAACTTAAAATAATATTTTTTTGGTTTAATTACTGTGCTGGCAGAATGTGTTACTGTGCCTTGTTAGCACAGCACTGAGAGTATGATTAAAAAAAACAAAACTACACATAAGAACTGTACAAGAAGGAGGACTAGAAAGCGGATGCTGAAAAAAAGGTACAAGTAAAAGTGTAATTTGTGGCACCATATAATTATCCTCTACAGTTTCAAATCTCACTTGCCTCACTAGGTCAGTGTAATATGACTGTCGCCTATAAAAATCACAGTAGTCTTGTTTTTATACATATGTAATTCCTCCAGTTTGTAGCTCTTTTCAGCCAAAATAACTTCTTTCATAACATACCACAACAGAGATCAACTCCTCCCACACGCATCACTACCATTCCCAGTTATGTTATGTTCAGTTTAATTTACAGACTTGCTGGAACAGGAGACAGCAGATTTTTAAGTGCTTGTAGCATGCCTGTCTGACACTGTACCAATAATGTAATCTTAAGGGACCACATTTTCCCTGATCTTTAATGCAGGGGCTGAAGGATGTTAAACTTCTCTCTATTCCCACTTCCTCGCACAAGGGTCACATTCCTGTAATTTGCCCCCAGATTTCTGCTTCTGGAGAACATGAAGTATCCTACTCTAACAATAAATTAATTAGAAATATTTTAAAGCTTGTATGTTAACAAATAATTCAGCAATATTTTTTAAGCATTCGGTTCCTCAGCAAAGCCTCATGTCTTACAAATGAGAGGGGCTGCAGGTCTTGCAGAGGGGACAGGTTTAATGTTTCTGAAGGGTTCAATGTAGCATCTACAAACCATTACAGCAAGCAAGTCTTTAAAAGTGGCTGATGAGACACCAAGGCATTACAATGAGCAAGAAAAGATTCAAGTCTGTTTTGCTGTTCAGGCTCAGCAAATAATTAAACCAGCAGAGTTAAGAAAAGTGGTATCTATCCTTGAAAAAGAAGTCTATCTCAATCTTCTCTGTTGTTCAAAAGTTAGTATAAAATACTTATATATACCTACCCACTGATGTCTAATGCATTCTTATGACTAACTAAAACTCCTAATACCAGCATACAGTACATTTTAATCAAAGCCTAATGCAGGTCCTTGCTGATAATGGTTCTTAGTTTTTATAAGCAGTATCATTTAATAAAACCTGTTACTCTTTCCTTCAACAGTAACCATAGCTTTATGGCAAAAATTATTAAGCTTGTCATTGAACCACTTGATGGATTTAACACTAACTTCTTTTGCATGTAAACTGACTCCAGTAAAGAAACAATGTGATCTGACATTGTTATAACTCCAGCCTTCTCCAACTCTGTCAAAAACTTTCTCCTTCTCTTTCATAAAAGCAACAGATTTTGTCACTTTTTTGTCTATCTTCCTTTTCCAGATCAGCTCTGGTCCTAGCACAAAACTTTGTGATTCCTGTTCTTACTATTTTTCCAAGATAAAAGTTCACCTTTTATTCTTACTACTCTTATTGTTTGTCTCACACAGTCTTTTGATGAATTCCTGTACTTTGACTCCCTGATTTCATTTTTCCCCAGTCTCTTGTGATTAAACTTCTCAAAAGCCTATTGAAATGTAAGCAAGCTATACAGTCAGACTGTTTTCCTTATTCACTGCTGCATGGATTTCTTCCAAATACACTAATAAATAGCACAGCATGATTTTCTTTAGTTGAACCTGTGATGACTAAACGCCATCACAATGAAGACTTCTAGATCATCAGTTCTCACATTTTAACTGTGTTGAACATATTTACATCAGATTTAAGGAAATATTTCTGAAAAAGGTTCATATACATCTCAATTCATAAACATAATGGGCTTTGACTATAGGAGACATGCACTAAATTGGATTTAATTCCTGGATATGATAAAAAGCTCATTAAAATATAGAAATTTAAAACTCCTAAACAGTTGTAATTCCTACTTACTCTCACACTATGGAAACATAGGTATCTGCATGTGTATGTAGAAGTATATCACATTTTGTTCATTCGTAATTCTTCTTGCAACATGAGAATTTATAAAAGGGAAATATATGCTCGCAGTCTGATAATGAATTTTTAACCAATGTCATAAGCTACTGTTTCTTCTTTTGTAGAAGAAAAGAAAGTTTCTGTTGGCAGTTGGTTTTAATTCTTGTTTTATGAAGGTCCACTGTCCTAAAATGCAGATTTTTCTTCTTCCTCCTTCGATTATAGGGTAAGCTATATTACATCCATATTTGCATCTTCTCCCCTAGCCCGTATCATATGTTGCAACTGAAATACATCTCTGACAGAGATCTGGACTGTTTGCCTTTTAAAGTGAATTAGTAGTCAACTATTCTTACTTTTGTGGAAGGAGAGGCATTTTGCCATTTGGCATCTGGCAGCCAGTTAAAGTACTAGCAAATCCTCATTCAGAGTAGTACAGATATCTGATGTTCTTTCAGTATTTTCTTGGTCTAAATGCCATCCCACTGTTTTTCTTGGGGGAAAAAAAAAAAACAAACAAAGCAATCTGGTGGGTGGGCCTAGATTTCAACTGCTAGATTTCCACTAAACTTTATACTAAACCAGATCTATAAGAACCATCTAATATGTAAAATCTGTTGTTTATACAGATCTGCAGCTGGCCCTGTCCCAGTTGGTCGAGAGTGATATCTAAACATAAAATAATCTCTGTATAAACTGTGGGTTTGTAAAATATTTAAGCACTCTGTGTTTGTTCAGTCCAGATAGCTTGCTGAAACTGAAGGTTATGCCTGGGTGATAACCATCAGATGTCAGTTCAGAAGGGAGTCCAAATTCTTCCAAAGTTTAATTATGCTCAAGTCATAAGGACATGAGATGGGGACAGGCTGGGTAGAATTTTATACCATCAGCACATGTGAAAAATAACCCATGGTAACTATGTCTCCTTGAATTCTGTGGAAGTCAAGTGAAGTAAACAACTTTTAAATACATACCTAATTATGAAATTGCACCCTTTGAATCATTAGAGCTGCAATCAGGAACAATGTTTCTTTTCTTCTTACACAGAGTGATAATCCTGCTATAATGATTAACTGCTGTTGGACAGTAACACAAGGTAAGCTTAAAACATTTTTCAAAAAAACTTAGGCAATAAAATACACGTGACTACTTGAAAGACACAACTTGTCACATTAAGGGTCTTGTCTTCAGTAGGTAAAATGGTAGTCATTTCAGTTCTGGTACAAGGTGAATTTGTTAGTTGGTTATAAAACCCCACTCTGCCATGGCATTTGGGGTTTTGAGGGTTAATCTTAGGGTAATGGAAACATGTTAGTTACATCAAGGTTTCAAAAAGTATCTTTTTATATCGGAAGAGACTGCGATGGGCAACTTTTACAAAATAGTACCTGAAAAAATGACAGATATGGTCTGGTTTTAATCATAGAATGGTTTGGGTTGGAAGGGACCTTAAAACTCATCCAGTTCCAACCCCCATGCCATGGGAAGGGACTCCTCCACTAGACCAGGTTTCTCCAAGCCCCATCCAACCTGGCCTTGAACACTTCCAGAGAAGGGGCAGCCACAACTCTGGGCAACCTGGGTCAGCATCTCACCACCCTCACAGGAAAAAATGTCCTCCTAGTATCCTACCTAAATCTACCCTCTTTCAATTTGAAACTGTTTCCCTTTGCCCTATCACTCCATGCCCTTATTAAAAGTTCCTCCCCAGCTTTCCTGTGGCACCTTCAGATACTGGAAGGTGCTCTAAGGTCCCCCAGAGCCTTCTCTTCTCCAGGCTGAACAATCTCAACTCTCTCAGCCTCTCTTCATAGGAGTGGTGCTCCAGCTCTCTGATCATCTCCAGCTCTCTGATCATCTCCAGCTCTCCTCTGGAGTCACTCCAACAGCTCCCTGTCCTTCTTATGTTAGGGGCCCCAGAACTGGACACAGTACTGCTGGTGGGGCCTCACGAAAGCAGAGTAGAGGAAGAGAATCACCTTGACCTGCTGGGTCATGCTTCTTTTGATGCAGCTCAGGATGCTGTTGGCTTTCTGGTCTGCAAGCACACACTGCTGGCTCATGTTGAGCTTCTCATCAATCAACATCCCCAGGTCCTTCTCTTCAGGGTTGTTCTCAATCTGTTCTCTGCCCAGCCTGTGTTTGTGCTTGGGATTGCCCCAGCCCATGTGCAGGATCTTGCACTTAGCCTTGTTGAACTTAATATGGTTTGCACATGCCTACCTTTCAAACCTGGCAAGGTCCCTCTGGATGACATCTCTTCCCTCCAGTGTGTTGACCACACCACACAGATTGGTGTCATTAGTGAACTTGCTGAGGGTGCACTGGATCCCACTGTCAATGTCGCTGACAAAGATATTAAACAGCACTGGTTCCACTGTCTGCTTTATAGGAAAACCAACCAGAAAGGTCAGTAGGTCATTTTTGGCAAATTGATTATTTCAGGCTTTTCAATGTTTTCAAAATGATACAAGTGTAAATATTGCACCCCTACTTCAGCTACATAGATTACCAATTACTAGAGCCCAGTAGGCTTCAGTGATCACAAATAACACATACAGCCTGGTAAAATTAATTCTTTCCTTGCTAATCCTTTCCCATAATATTCTGCAAGCTCCAGAGACCAGAATGTCCTTCAACCTGAAGGATTAGATACCACCCTATAAAATACAAGGGGCCATATCCTTAGGAAGATAATTAATATCAATTCATATGTTAGCACAACACTCTGCAATAGAGTAGCTCCCTGTGTGATGAGCTCCAATGTGAAATTCAGCTTTCCTCAAAGTCACCATGGAACCAATGCCTTATCCTCAAAGCCTTTCCCTCCAAAACCACCAACTGCCACTGAGTATATCCACTACAAGCAATAAAAATGTTGACATTGGATCAGCTCATCCTTACCAGCATGATCCTGCAGAAGTTTAATATATACTCTTAAATTCATTCATATAACAAAAAGGTGAGAACCCTTGAAATTTATCAATCTTTGACTCTTCAAAGTTTGTTTCTTTTTACCTATTCAAAGGAACAGATTAAAGCTGTCCTAATTAAGACCTCAACTTAATTTGTGTCAATCTTCTCTTCCAAATCCTATCACTTCAATCCTCCTGGTGTTCTTTCTGTACTTAAATCCTTTTCTATTAAGTTGTTGCAAAATACTATTTTTGTTTTGAAGACCATTTGTTAGAAGACCATCCAAAACCACAGAACTTGCTGTGTCAGTAGTATTAAGGTTCAGGCGTGAGGATATGTTTTTTATGTATTACAGTGCTGGAAGTAGGGTAGAGGCGTGCCCTCCCACAGCTAGTGTAACTTAGCTAACACGCTGTTAAACCACTCCAGCTTCATTATTCTGACAAGCTTTTAGTCACCACTTCTGTGATTGCATGAGGTCTCTAGTTCTGTGGTAAGGCAGTGCAGTTGTATTTCTTCTATAGCAATAATAAATATTATTTGTTGCCTTTACTACTGCAACTAGATTCCTATACTGTACATTTGACTCTTGACAAAACAACACCCAGTGTGCAATGGCCTCATTTCTCTAGCTTACCTGTGTCCATATTTGCAAACTGTTTGGACATGATATTGATTTCTCTTCCAGCTATGTTCTCCCTACCTGCTGGAGAGATTTACTCTTGAGGAAGCAGGAAGCTGAAGAGACACAATTTTTGTTTCTATTTCCCAGTTAGTTTCAGAGTTAAGGTTACTTGGGTGACAATAATTATATACTTGGAACATGTGATAAGCTTAACAAATTTTTGTTTTTCGTAAAGGGTACTCAGGTTTCCATTTTAGGATTTGAAATACTACAGCAATTCCCTAAGGGTTTGGCTAGGAGGAAGAAGGGCTGAGGTAATCAATAAATTGTCTCAAAAGACAAAAAAGAGGGGAAGAATATGTCTTTGCTAACCTAGAAAATTTTGGAATCTGATAGATTGATTTCTTTGGAAATAAGAGAGGCAAGGTTACAGTTGAGTTCTCTCTGTGGGGATTTTGAATAATCTCAGGTGGCTGTGGTTCATTCTGAGTTTTTACTTCTCAGCCAGCAGCTGACACAATTTCAAACAACAGAAATATACAACTCTCAAATAAAAATGTAAGGTTGACCATGATAACACATTGCAAATACAATTAAAGAGAAGCTCAGCACTTGGATCAGAGAGAAAGCAATACCCTGACATGGCAAATGTGCTTGTTGGGACAGCTGCTGCCCCTGACAGCCTCTCCTTTGACAGCTAGTGTCTGCCTCTTGTCCTCTACAACCCATGAGCCTGACCCTGCTTGCTGCCCTCCATACTGTGATCTGTGCATGTTGAGAGGGGGCCAGGCCATCTGCAGCAGTTCTGCAGGCTGCATTTTCAGAAGTGCTCAGTCCTCACAATGGAGTCCTGATTTTCCAGAGAGTCTGGCACCTATTCAGCCATCATCTTACTGCAGCATACCAAATTTTCAAAAGTGCTTGGCCATAAACAGTTCCTGTTGACATTCAGCATGTCTGTGTGTTTATCCACAGCTGCTGCCTCTTTTGCAGTCTTTTAAGCACCTCCATTCCCATGCCTGTATCAACACAACGACCTACCACATTGTCAGGGACATCTTTAGGATGTGAGGTAACATGATAGAGGAGCAATCACAGTCCTAGCCAGCTGGTGGGGACTGTACTGCCTTGATCAGGTTCTGCTACCAAATGTGGCACGAACCCAGCTGCAGAGCAGTCTCTCCAGCTCTTTCACTCTGACCTGCCTTTTGGGGTGGAAGGTCTAAAACGAGTGAGACAGATCTCAGGGTGGGAGGGGGGAGGAGGGGATAGTAATGCAAGGTTGAATTCCTATGTATGAGTCACAGGCTTAGTATTTCAGAGTGTACATGACAGTCTGTAAATGGCAGAGATAGGAGCTATTAAACACTGACTGCCTCTAACCAGTTGCACCTTTGCTTGTCATTGCAAGACTTAATGACGTTTTGAAAATAGGTACTAACCTGGAGATGAGGTTCACAAAAAATTTCCCATGTTTATCCCCTCTTTGGAACACTCCATATAGATTTTCCTCAGGTTTGTACTATGGACATAACACAAAGGACTTTTCTCAGATTTCTGAATATCATTCAGACAGAGCCAGCTTCTCCAGAAATGAATCTGCATGGAAAATGTATCTGCAGACATAGAACAAAATATTCTTGTTTTGTAAACATTTTTGCTGTATTTGTTAGGTGTGAGATTATCACTAACCTGAATAGAAACACAAGGAAGTTAAGCCAAATTCCCTATTCCTTCACAGGAAGAATGGGCTTAGGCCACTCACCTCCACTGTTTAGAGAAAATGTTTTCCTTACAAATGTGCCTCTCGTAATCCTCACAACAATGAACGTCATTCCCTTCCAAATGCAGTTAGCACTGGTTTGATACTGCAGGTATGATGGTGACTTGCTTTCATGCCTGTTCACAATGCACTATAGTTTGGAAGTCTAAGTCGTAAGTAACAGAGAGAAAGCATAGAACCCACTCTGAAAAGTGAAAAAAGGAGTGAATATGCAGAAATGTCTACTGTAATGTGCCACTACAATAACTGAGTCAGGTTGAAGGACAACAAAGTCTGAGAAGTGGCAGAAGCACTGAAGTACAGGACATAAACAACATCTGAAAAAATCTAAAACAATTTTGTCTTCTAAAAAGCCATTTACTTGCCTTCATTTTTGCATTTTCAGTTATTCTTTGATACAATGAGAAAAAGGAGCCTTTAAAAATTATTAATCTGACAGTGTCATTTTTAAGTTGCACAACATCCCATGCTGTTATAACAAACAGCGCACATTTGAAATGAAAGGAATGTTTCTATCGAAGTATTTCATACACAAAGAGTACAGAGCCCAGCATGGAATAACTAATGACCCAAACTACAGCAATATTTTTTTAAAAAATTTTTCAACCTGAGTAGGATTCAGGTTTATCAAGCTGTGGTCCAAATCTTTTCTCTGCATACAGTGTCCCACTGTCTGTCTTAATATTTGATTCTTTATTAAGCACATCACATAGCAACATAGAGGTATTGTTTTTTAAGGGCTCTCTATTCAGTAGCATCAAAAATACGGTTTCAGAAGTGCCTTTTCTTGTAGCCTGTATTTGCTGATGACTGCTCAAATGGGCAACTAATAAATGGTGCAGATTGAAAAGCAATTATAGAGGATGGTCCTTTCAGGATGAGCTGCTTGAAAATAGTCATCAGTTTGAAGGGAACTTTGATGGGTAGGTGTCTTTCAGTGCGGATTATAAGGGTTAGCAAGCAGGAGCCTGAGAAACAGAGAGAGGTTGTTCATGCAAGGAAATGCTGGGAAAAGTTACACTCCGTCCAGTGACCAGGCAGGTTCCTGACATCTGAGTTTTTCCTGCTAAAATCAGCTTGAAAAATTAAATTTATTTCAATTAGAACAGAAGGTAATTTAGGCATGTACAGCCTTAAAGATTGAAAACTATTTCTTGATTTTGTGCTTAAGCTTATTTTTAGACCACATGAATTGTAGGTCAGATGCTAGAACTTCACACTCAGCTCTGGCACCATATTACCTGTTTGACAACATGCTCAGCTATGTTTATGGCTGCAGAAAAAGGAAGCAATGGTCACCTCTACTTTACTAGCCACAAAACATGTGGATGCTCTTCCTTGCTCTTCCTCCATTCTTTTTCTCACAACATCCACTTTCCATATGTGGAGTTCTGAAGATTTATCCAAACCCCACTGTAACCAGTGCAAACCTGCAGCTTCATAAAACTGTATAGGAACACTTTCTCCTCTCTTTGCCACACTTACGTGAGCTGACTACAAAATTGCTCAGATGATTACTGTTTACAGAATCTGGGTCATTGTTGTTATTAATGGTCCCTGGCATGGTATTTCTGCTGGGCAAACAAAGGATGCTGATGGCCATCTTAGGTTGGCCGAACATTCAAATACATTAATTACATGACTCAGAAGACAGTCCTGACTGTCTCTAGTTAGATAACAATCATTAACTACATTATATGAGGAATCCAGAAAAATAAGATGCTCTGTCAATCATTAATATTTCTATCACAACCTTTGCCCACTTTTACTAATCTGACTAGTGTCTTCTACAGTAGTCTTGTGGCATCAGAGAGCCTTCATGACTAAAACATGTCAGTGCTGTTTCATCTGAGGGCCTGTTTCTACACTGGCTAGCAGCAATTTAGAAAAAGTCACAGCACTAACAGAGGTGTCAAAAGAAGAGAATCACTCCTATATTTTTAGGTTCTCAAAATCATTGCCTTTTCTCTTCAGCATTAGAAAGAGCAAAAGGAGTAATAAGGATCTGCAAACATTAATAGGGAAGACTTAAAGAAAATGGGTTTAGTTATAGTTTATGAAAACATAAAACACCAATATTTTGCTTCTTTACTTGTTTTCACACCCAGTTCCACAAAAACAGAAACAAGAAATGAAGTTATGGATTCCAAGAGAGAAAGTAGAAAATAGACAAACTGCAGATAATTTCTTCCCTGCTTAATTTTTTCTCACTCCCCCTCTCCCAAACCACAATGATTTTAAATTGAAAATAATTTCAAAAAAGGTCACACACTACAACATTATTACTTACCTAAAGGAGGAAATGTTCATTGCTTTGCTAACATGCCATTTCCAGAAATATAGGTTCCATTTCTACAACAACATTAGAGAAACAATTAACAGAGTTATTTCCTTATTGTCCTGATGTTCAGGTACAGAGTGGCTTAACTAGCAAATTAACAGCTCCTTTTAAAGAAAGCTGCACTGATCCGTGTGACAGAGTGGTGCCCTACCAGCATCTCGTTCCAGACCTGCAGCAATAGTGCACTACTACAAAATGGTTCAGAAGTTTTTAGAATTGTTTTAGAGTCACAAGAAATCTAATTGTGGAAAAATAATCTCTTACCTGTGGTTTTAAAAAATAATGACATTTCAGACAGAATGAGTAAATATAAGGCTGACTTATGACTTCTAGGAACTTATCCAATCTGGGGAAAATAGGTGAGCTTAAGTGACCTTGGATGTAGGATGTACTAAAGAGATGCACAAGATTGTCAGAAATTTTATGGTACTGAACACCACAAGAGGCTACATGTTCTTGCTACATGCAAAGCCATATAGAGATTATCAGATAGAAACTCCTCCCCACATTGGCCTACAAGTGTTCATAGATGCCCTTTTCTGGTTTCAATGTACCCTCTATTCATTCCACTACAGGGAACAAAATTAAATTTACCCCTGTATCAGCAGCAGAAAGGATGTTTATTTTGTTTTACATATAGTGAAACCTTGGAAAGGAAGGCTGGATATTCAGCATACTGGAAGCAATCCAGAAGGAGGACGTCTCCTGAGGCTAATGCAATTATGATTCCATTTTGGTTAGCTGTGGGAGCAGAAGGTATTGCCTAACTGCAAGACATGCTAGGCAAAGGTTATAGTCCTAAGTCTGTAGAGCACTGTGTACCTCAGATTCTGATTTTGTCAGTAAGTGAATTTGTGTATGAGAAGTTAGAAAAGAGGGATAGTCCTGACACTGATGGATCCACAAGCAGGGCAAGGGTTGGTAGTTCAAGTACACAATCTTAGGCTCTGACACAGAGAACAGCTGCATGAGGATGTCCCTCTGCATTTCTGCAGAGCAGCTTGCTGAATCAAGGCTGTGAGGCAGTTTATTCCATGGATTATACATGTATTTAATTAAAATTCTAGATAAATATTTGCAGCAATAAGTTTTTGAAGTACTGTAAAGTTACATTGTATTAAACATTTATTGCAATCATATGAAATATTCCTTAGGTTAAATATTTACTGTTATTTTCAAGATATTGGTATTGAGCTTATTATAAACATGGCACAAATGCAAAGCCATCTTTCTCAGAGCAATATACTTTGAGTTGCTTTTAGACTTATTTCCTGATGGATATTTTCCATTAATGCACTATGACTTTTTCCTTTATGAAAAAAGACTCTAGTCCAAGCTAGGAGAAAGTTGTAATTTAAAAGACAGTTTCCACTGTGCTCAGCATTCTCACAGTCATAATAGTTTGTCCTTTTTCTTACTGCAGCTATTGTATTAAATATTTATATTGATGTTTATTTTGTAAACAAAGAAACCAAATTAGGCTAACACACAAAGCCTATGATGTGTTTTAATATCTGCATTTGTTTCATGTCATGGCCTTTTATGCAATTGATTCAAAGGAACATGTTAAATAATAAATAACTTTTTAAAAATTACATCAAAGCATTTTTATTTGTTCACTGGAGGAGATCAATTTTTAAAAAAATAAAAAAATGGAAGTACGTATTACAGAGATATTACAAATATTACACATCCTGTCCATAACTATTTTATATGCAGAGAGGTAGAGCAATCACCAGTAAATATTTGGCTTCCCTGAAGACAGCATGATTGTCACAGTGTCCTTTGGAATTTGACCTAAAAACCTCGGCACATTAGGAATAGAGAAATCAAAAGGTTTTTGGTCTGACATTTTGTGTGAGAATTTCTTCCAGATCAATAGTTGAACAGTCTAACCAGCTTGAAGGTGCTATTTACAGGACAACCACTCACATTTATTTAGTTCATTATATTTCCAGGTTATCTTGAGATTTCTAGAAAGTTTGTTTCCTATATAACGCTTCTGTTGCTCATGACTGCACAAAATAGTGTGTTTTGGCCAGCCGGTCAAGGGAGGGGATTGTCCCACTCTGCTCCGCACTGGTGCGGCCTCACCTCGAGTACTGTGTGCAGCTTTGGGCTCCACAGTTCAAAAAGGACATCAAACTGTTGGAGCAAGTCCAGAGGAGGGCCACGAAGATGATGAAGGGCCTAGAAGGGATGACCTCTGAGGAGCGGCTGAGGTCACTTGGATTGTTCAGTTTGGAGAAGAGGAGGCTGAGGGGTGACCTCATTGCAATCTATGGCTTCCTTATGAGGGGAAGAGAAGGGGCGGGGACCGATCTCTTCATTCCTGTGACCAGTGACAGGACATGGGGTAACAGCAGGAAGCTGAATCAGGGGAGGTTTAGGTTAGATATCAGGAAAAGGTTTTTTACCCAGAGGGTGATTGAGCACTGGAACAGGCTCCCCAGGGCAGTGGTCACAGCACTGAGCCTGCCTGAGTTCAAGAAGCGTTTGGATGATACTCTCAGGGACATGGTGTGAGTCCTGGGGTGTCCTGCAAAGGTACAGGAGCTGGACTTGATGATCCTGGAGGGTCCCTTCCAACTCGACATATTCTATGATTCTATGGAAGTACCAAGGCTGTGTGCTAGAGGTGGGGTGTTAAAGAACGGTATTCACCTGTCCAGGCCTTATAACCCTGGGATTTGTACATACCTGTTATCTTTAGTGTCTTTTGCACAGTATGGCTTCACCTTGATAAGGGTAACTGCTGTACATCCTTTGGCATCAGTGCTGGCATGGTCATCACAAGGCTTTATAAAATGTCCGGCCTTTCTTAATCCACAATTTAAACCAAGAGCACTTAAGAGGTATTTTGCTGCCAGTTGTCTCAGTCAACTCTTTAGTGCAGTTCAAAAGTTTGGATTTTTTTTTTCTTCATTATCTGGAAAATTTGTCACTAAAAAGGCAAAGAAAATAAAAAATCAACCGAGAAAAAAGTAATAAAGACAAACTGAGGAACTGAAGCATTTATTATTCTTCAGATAAGGTCAGTAAAGACTATCAGTGCACCAACTGTTATCACAGAAAAGGTGCTGGCGTTTTCCTGTCTAGTTAAAGCTGTCAGTGGCCATGACACAATGCACATTCCTCAAGCTCAGCTATCAACACAACTCAGATAGACTTGTGTATTTTTATGTTCCTGCTTTAGCCTGATAGTGGTCTTTTGCTGTACATTCTTTAGATTTTACACACATCTATTGGAAGTGTCAAACATAAGTTTGGCATTCTTAGGTATGTTTTCCTTCTATTTTCAATCTGATGCTTAGTGAAGTATTGAAGTCACTGCAGTTACATGTTGCTCCAAAGTTAGCTTGAAAGAGGAAAATTAAACTTTAAACACGTATCAAACTTAGGATGATTTCACTTACCTCAGAATTGGCATATGGTATTTTTCAAGGCCTAAGATACTCCTTGCATACAATGTATGTTGACCTGTATATTTACAAAACTATTATATGTTTTCAAAAACAAGAGCAACTCTTTTTATTCACTGAGCAATTAAAGATCTGAAATGTAACTTTTGTGGATATTAGTGTAACGTTTGCCTGAAAATCCTGCACAACTCATCTAGGGAAATAGTCTTAAATTTCTTACATGTCTATTGGTACAAAATTGGAATAATTGAAAGCAGAATTTCAATGAATGTTCTAGTCATGAAATGACTTCAGGATACCTGAAAGAAATCTGTATTATTTTTGACACTATATATGCACATTCAACTACCTGTATGGTTTGTAATGAAGTCAAAATTAATTATCTCCAGTTGTAAAATATTGTTTGAATTCCCCAAGCACTTGTTGACAGCAGTTGGTTTATCTTGCTCAGCATTCTCTTTGATACCATTTTGCTGACTTCCAGTGAACTAAATGAAGGCCCATTTCCCCTGCTAATACAGAAGGCAATCATGAGTGCTTCATGCACCATGCAGTGAGAGAGCACCATAATCTTCTAAAAGAAGATGAGAATAATGGATTGTGTTTTATGGTGCTTTGTGTGCTTTCAACCCCGGCTAATCATTAGGAAGGTCCAAGTTCTACAAAGTCCAGTGGATCCTTTAGTTCTGCTCCTGTAGCGGTTTGGGATAAGGAAAGTAACAGACAAAATACGTGGGGTGAGAGAACAACTCCATAGGGCATTCCTGGAGGGCTTCCTGGAAGTTGGAGGATACAGATGCCAAAAAGAAAAAGCAGCACGAACATACTCCTACTGTCTTTCTCTGGACCTTGGTCATGAATCCTGTCTCTTCCCCACAAAAGCACAAGGGAATAATATACTGCTGGGTAGCTTTGGCTGATCCTAACAATATTGTAAGAAGCTTTTGTTCATCTTGGATCATTCTGGATATCCTATCATTCTGGATAATACATACTACTGGCAGTATGGGTTGTGATATGAAAAACGCAGTCAGGTGAAACGCAGCAAACTGGGAAATTATATTAGGTTAAAGAATGGTTTACTTAATCCTCAACTATCTAATTTGACACATTAGGATTATTCCAGATGCTGCTTTTCAGGAAGTGCCCCAAAAGCAGATATTGGTATCTCTTTTTTGAAAGCCACAAGAATTCACCTTGCACAAGCCAGTTTAGAACTGAGATACCAGTACTAGTGTGAAAACAATAGTTGCTTTTCTGAAAATAAATAAGATAATGGGTATAATAGAAGGCTTAAAAGTCTAAGAGAGCTTATTAATGCAGTAAATTAATCCAGTTCAGTCCTCCTGGTATTGTCCAATAAAGTCCTTGATCTGATAGTGATGCGATACTAAGAAATGCCTTGATTTTTCAGGTCAGAGTGCCAAAATTGATTAAGAAACATGATGATGTTGTCTAAAGAGTCTTTCCAAAAGCTGACTGGAGAACACTCTCTCAAAATAGTTTGGAGGAAACCAACTGTTAACAACACTTGCAAGATTTATTTCTTAACTGAATAATGTCTAAAAGAAATATATGTCAGATGCATAAAAATAAAATCAGAAACTGAAAATAAAGCTGAAGAGCAGGATAAAGCATTTCCTACAACTTTCTGTCAAGCTGTTTTACTCTGCTTTTCCTGGAGTTCTCACGCAGTGGTTCTGTGCCTTGAAACATGGCACTTCTCAGAACATTTACTTAAAATAACAATTGCAATTAAAATATGCTCCCTTGGTAAAATGAGATTTTTTTGTGTGTCATACCCATCATGTCCTGAAATAACCATTAAAAAGAACCTTCTCCACACTCTCTACCCCAAAAATGTTCTTTTTTGTTTGCACAGCTCCAAAGAGATAACTGTGCACTTGACTGAGCATTTAATATCAAGAAAGTTTTTAAAGTTTTCTGATGCAGAGAAGGGATTGCTCACAGAGCTCCATCATTGCAAAGATGCATAACTACATGAATTACTTGCCAGCAATAAGAAAGGGGGAAATGTTGGGTGAAATTGAATGAGATAGAGCAACGAAGGGAAAAAGGAAAGTGCTGGAAGATAAATGAGTGCCAAAAAGGTCTACTTGCTGCACATAGGGCTGCAGAGCCAATACTAGCAGTAATAGCAGTAGCATACCGAAATCGTGCGTGTGCAGAAGTGCGGAAGAAAGACTGCACTGTGCCTGCCTGCAGGCTTAGGCAGACCTATCAACCGTGATTCTAAACTTTTTAACATTCAAACCAAGGAGAAAGGACCATCTTTGACATAAAAAAAAGAAACCAAACTTCATTCTCAGCTGAATTTAGGGAGTTTTGTATAGTAACTAAGGGTAGAAAAGCCAGAGCATATTTCTTGCTGGCATAGGCTGAGATTTCAGGACTACTCCAGATGGTATCTGAGCTGTTGCTGTGTCCAGAGCATCTATATGGCCCTTGATGCTGGCCCAGGAGCACAGTGAGTACCTCAGTCCTTGGGTTTCCCGTACAGACAGAAAGCACACCAAGGCAGGTGCTGGGAGTTGAGTTGATGCTCCTTATCTCAGAGCTATTAAGAGCAGACATGGGGGTGAAGGAGGAGGCTGGGAAGGGAAAATCACAGAGCTAATTGAGGAAAATATTTTCTTTAAATGCTAGACAACCTTGACGACACATGATGCCAGTTGAATAACTGATGATAACACTAAATGCTGGTTAAGGGGAGGGAAAATAGTTGTAAATACAAAGTGAGAGCAACGAAGTTCATTGCAACTTGGATAGATTAGAAGCACACGCATTTAAATAACTGCAGTTCCTAGATGAAAAATGCAATGAGAGAAAAATTGACATCATTATCTGTTACAAAACACTAAGCATGAAAAGTCCCTTAGCCTTTTCATGAATAAAAGTCTTCTTCATGTCTTCCACATGCTTCCTCATGGCATCAAAACCTTGTATAGCATAAACTGAACAAGATACATAAAAAAATCAACTCAGGAGAGTAAGTCTAATATTATAAAAATGAGTCACGATTCATTTGAGGTACAATAAGAAATAACAGAGAGAATATCATCTCATGAAAGGTAGAAATAGCAAGGCTTTCAAGGCATAAGGTATGTATTTGAGAGAAGTAAATAACAGAATATATAAATCATAATGCATAAGGGAGATGGAAAAAGCTACATGTGTTTCCTAACTAATTTAAATGTTTCTGTATAGGCACAAAGATGACCTTCAGATCTCAGGTAATATTCTTGTTAATATCCACATTATAGAAAACATAGAATCTGATGGGTAAAACTGAAATATAAGAATATATATAATATTTTGTCCAGTTCTCTAAAATTTATCAGTGTATATGTTGAAATACTGTGTCTGACATCAGCTAATTTGGCACCACAATATTACGCAGGTTAACACTTTGCTATGATAGGTAAGCAAATCTATATTTTCACTGCAATAGATGGTTTTCCATTAGCTTTACTTTTTTTTAGCTAATGAATAAAGGCAGTAGAAAACTGCAAGCTCAGACACTTAAAGAATATACTAACCACACAATTACTTACGGTATTTGTGAAGAAACAAGAACAGACATTCATAGAAAATGCCAAATAACCTTAAATTATTCCCACACTTACCTATGTAGTCCATCTCTCTCCAACACCACATTTAGTTAGATTTATACCTGAAGTACAGTAATACCAAAAGCTTTTAATTTCATTATGTTGCATAAAATTAGTTACAGTGCTTTTCATCATCTCATGTTATGAATGATGTTAGGGGAGACACACAGTATTTAAAATGCTGACTGAATAAACTCTGTGAATTATTAGAGCCACGTATTGCAGGAGGAAAGAAGAAAAGTAGGGCTTAGGTGGAGAGACCCTGACCTTACTCAGACTTGATTTTGGAGAATGTAATGCAACATAGCTTATTTGCAGCTGTATAAAAAGGCACAATATATGTAGTAGGAAAAATAAAAGTTCTAATTCCAAACTGAACATTTGACATATTGGTCAAATCCTTACTGGTAAGCAAAGAGAGTTTTTAGAATGAGATTATCAACATATTTAATGTTCTGAATCTGTATACATCATAAAAATAACCTTTAGCATTTAAATGCTTATTTGAAACATCTGGTCTTTGGTATGGAGAGGCCACATTTGCCTTCCAGTTGTTGGTCACCAACACCTGAAACAGACATGGGAGCTTAAAACCCCAAGTGCCTGTGGTAGTGCTGCCTAACCAGGGCTGGCTGGGGGGATGTAGCCGAGGCCACAGAGGAAGAGAATGTTTTCTAACCTGACATTGCTAGCCCCACAAAAGGCAGAGGGGGCTGGGGTGGGGGAGGAAAGTGCTCAAAAATTGCTATTTCAGTAAAACATATGAAGTTCCCACAGATTCACAATTAACACATTTAATTTCCTTTTTTCATTTGGAATTTTAATTATTATACTTTTTCAGGCTCTTCTGACTTGTGAGTAGTACTGTTACACATCACAGAATCACAGAAA
>VZRW01000724.1:0-23911 GCA_013398125.1 Aegotheles bennettii
GTTTCTTTTCCGCATCGGTGTCCCGAGGCTGTGCTCTTCCCGTCAGACCCTTCAGGCTCTCTGCAGGACGAGCGCACTTTGTGTTTACAGAGCAAACGCTGTGGCTTTTGCTTTTCGATGGGCACTGGGGCACAGTCCCGGCTTAGGACCTCCGTGATGCCAAGGCCGGGCCCTTCGCTGGCGCTGGTGTAACATCAACGGCTGAGAAAGCACCACCCACGGGGTGTCCCAGGGCACAGCACCAGGGGGACATCGCAGCTGGAGACCTCCCTCACGTCCCCGCCGTGCCCTTCAAGCTGCGAGTGCCAGCGGCTGCTGGGCAGATCACCAGAGCGCCCATAAAACCAGCCCCAGCTTTATGGCAGGCCCAGCACGGGTACACCCAGCCTGTGCTTCCTGCTCAGCCTGCAGGGGAGGTTGGGCTGGTGGCCTGGTGCAGAGCGTGGCTGTGAGGGCACTGTCACCGCACAGCTCTGGGAGAGGTGCTGCCACAGCACCCTGGCACTGGTCACGCTCTCACCTCCTGTCACGCGGGGGGCTCGAGGTGCCCGACAAGCCAGCACAGGACTGCTCGGCTTCGCTCCACCTATCTTGAGTTACAGCTCGCTGTCTCCATTTTACATCCCTGCTAGAAAATCTAAAAATAGATGGCTGGAATCAATCCTATTGCAATTTCTCAGATCACTATCAAGAATTGGCCTGATCTCTTAGAGTCATTCTTAAGGCAAACTCTTCATTTTACATCCCCATATTTGGCTTTTGTTTTGTTTTCAAGCGGGGAAATCTGGTCTGTGTTTATGTGCTAGAGCAGTAGCTGGAATGATATCTTTACTTTTGCTTTACACACATGCTTTTCTAACTAGAGTTTTCCTTACGATTGTTAATCCTGGAGCCGGAATTTCCTATTGCATTCCTCGCGGCAGGAGAGCAAGAGGGAGAGGCTGCTCTTTCTCTGGCAATATCCTCTTCCACCCTTCCTGTTTATATAGCATTTTTGTTTAACAGGACGGGGCCGTCTGACAGTGACTTTGCCCTAGCTATAGCTCCCTTGCTCTCCATATGTTTAACCTGCTTATAGCCTGCTTCCGTAGCCTTCTGTGACAGCTCTTCCTTCACCTCCTGGCCTGAGCTGAGGAATGGCTCAGGAAGGTAGGGCCAGTACCAGAGTTCTGATGTGACACTGCTGCTTCCCTGCTGCACCCAGTGCTGGGGAAAGGACAAGAAGCAGGTCAAAACCTCTCCCTCTGGAACGGAGTAAGAGGCATTTCCATGACACAAATAGCTTGACAGATCAAAGGGGGGGGCGTCTCAAAATGCTGGGTTTTCCAAAGCTTCCCTGTCCAACCTTCAGTAAGAAAAACAAGGGATACTTCAGTGCCCTGTTACTCGATCTTCATTTATCTGATGGGAAGTGGAGGCCCATCCGGGTTCACAGCTTTCACCACTACCTCAGGAACAATAAAGGTGATTTTCACAGGTGCCGAGTCCATGCAGCTTGACTTACGAATGCACAGGCAATGGCCCTGAAGTGCAAGAACCACAGGACTTCTCTGTGCAAGAACAGAAGTGCAAGATGCAGTGTCAGCCCCATTCTCACTGGAACTGGTGATGGTTTGGGCACTGATGTCACTCGAAACAAGCTGGCTCAGCACTTTCTGCAGCCCTTCAGAGGAAAGGAAATGAAACAGTGAGCCTAAATAAAGGAGGTGCTCTTCTCAGTGTCTGAACTGAGCATCTTCATGCTGACTGCAAAGCCTACACTAAAGTGGAGAGGACAGCTGACCCCAGCATGGTTCTTTGCTGATAAGGCAGGATGCTGAACTGCTGCATCTCACGGTGATCTGCAAATATGGTTTACCCAAACAGTGATAGCCTGAGTCCTCAACAGTGTTTTGGTGCCCAGCTTTCACTGGTGTCCCACTGCAATGCAAGGACAATCCTGTGCTCACACAGAACACATACTCCACATTTTCTAGTGCATTCCTGGGTATGGCGATGAGGATCTGGAAAGAAAACATCGCGTTAGCTGTGATCCTTCTGAGCAGGGAAACACAACCTGAACTCTGGCCTCCTGAATGCAAAAGGAGCACAGGTGGAGTTTCAGGTACTTTCAAGGACTGCTCGCTCTCAGTTGCTCTGGCTCACCTTGGGTATTTCCAGAAGATATTCCAGGAGCAATTTCACGGTAGATCTGGATTTTGCTCCAGATTTTTGCAGGACAAATGATCTAAGAAACTGTACGGTTCAAAAAGTAAATGCAAAAAAAAAATAAACAATAGCTGCCATTACAAGTACTGAACTGATGGGAAAAATTACTATATACATGTTCTCAGTATGTAAAATACAATTTATTGTATTTAGGCCATTCATAAGTATCAACACAATGTAGTATGTTTGAAACAAACATCTTACCAATAAATACTATCTAAACATTAATATTATTAATCTTCCGATCAAATGTGTACAGTGTATTGACTTAATATTGCACAGTGAGCTCTATATGACATTTCCATAGTGCATTCAGTTTGTTACAGGGATAGTTTGCCACAAATATTGCAAAGCATCAGAGTTAACTTTTCCAAGTGAAAACAGCTGAACTATTTCATTAGGGACTGAAGGCTGATACAAATGTCAGTGTCCTGGTTAGTTGGTTATGGACTCATGGAACCTAATGTTTTCATGAATGAGGAGACTTTGCTTCTAATACAGTTTTTATAAATTGCAAAAAAACAATCCCACTTTCAAACAGAATGAGGATATTATCAAACTTATGTGAACAGCCAGTTCCAGCAATCAGTGAGCCCATGAGCCATCTCACTCCAGCGAGCTTGTTTTCTCTCATTTCAATCTAAATATAAATCATGTCTTTGATCTTCTCAGAGATGCATCTCACCACTTGCATTTCAAAGGCCAGACACAAATGGAAGCCCCCAGCATTACTCCAGCACTTTGCTCCCTACGTGTCTCTGCTCAGGTTGGGCTCAGTACCCGTCAGTACGAGCAGAGGTCACACGCTCCAGCCTCCATAGTTTCCAATGTGTAAATGCAGATACAATTTCCCAATAGTTCTATAATTAACTATATGTCAGCTTTATCTGATTAAATCTTATTCTACATCATCAGCTCTGCAGGGGGGTAGTTCTGCCACTTTGTATTCCAGTACAATGCTCACACAGAGGGCTGGGTGCTGTCAGCATTGTGGCCGGCTGTACTGCTCCCCAAAACCCAGCGGCTCCTGCATCCAATGGTCTTGTGGGCTCTGGTGAGCACAGCAGCAAATGCTGGCAGGACTGTGGCTCACAGCGGGTTCTCAACAACTCACTTGGTCATTCTCAAGTCTGATTATGACAAAACTATGTCGATGCCAGTGGGAGATCACTGGTGAAGTAAGGACCGTATGATTTGGTTTGTAAGGTTTGACCTGCATTTGCATGAATTTATACTGCTCTGACACTGCAGAAGGACCTTAAAATGGGCATATACTGCCTTAACACACATTTAAGCTACGTTGCCCTGACACAAGTGGTATGAACTGCTCAAAACGCCAGTAAGAATCATGACCATAGAATGACTATGACTGACTTGGAAAAGATTTGACTATCAGTATAACAGTGCTTAGTGCTTAGAGTGTAGTATCCCTTAGTGCTTAGCATGTAGTATTCCTTTAAGTAAAAGAAAATTCACTCACCAAGTGATACAATTAAAAATTTCTAAGAAACTACTGGTTAAGTATTACCTCATGATTATGTAAATCATGTGCAGCTTATAATTTATATATATCTAGATTCTTTGTATTCAGGTAACAGAGATGAAATACTTACTTCTATCTAAAAAGACAGTAGGAAAAAACAGGGATTGAAAGGATTCCTTTTTTGTACAAAAAATACATTTTTATGACAACAGCCAGTACCTTCACAGTAGGTCCTTTGCTCCTCTACTTACTACTAAGGTTCAGTCATCCATAACACCATCATCAAGTATCAGAATTGTTTTTCTTTCCACTTTTCAACACCAAAATTCAATGCACTACTATGGAACATTTCCAAAGTCTTATGCTACATTCTGATAAAATCAGGAATATTTTTTCTTTTTTTTTTCTTTTCTACTTTAAAAAGGAATGAAATTCATGCAAATAAATACATAATGTGCACTGAAATACTTGGTTCTATGATGCAGGTAACTTCAGAGAGAAGTCCCTTTATAATTATCTAAACTAGTTCTAATAAAAGAAGATAGATTCAAAACAGAATTAAAAACATTTCATTTTACTACAACTTGATGTTTGCTATGTGTTGAAGCAGATTATGTTTTCTACCTAGTTGTGTTAATCTGTGGGTTCAGTGTCACTCTTTTGTATCGCAGCAAATACTTGATTTTGAGGGGTAGCTTTTTTATGCAGCTTTTGTAGTCCAGGGTATCAGTCTTCATTTGAGCCTGCATACAGGATCTCAGGTTATGCCCAGATCTGCAGAGAGAGAGTTGAACAATCATTTATGACTGACTATTCTATCAAACGTTTAATTAAAATTTGGCAAGGCAGTCAGATTGGCGGTTCAGTGTATCAGCAGCAATGACATTATTTAACCTACAAATTCAAAGTTCCATTAACTTTAACAGTTTGGCTAGCACTTCGTGGGGATTTTTTAAATTTGAATTTTCTGTTCATGCTTTACACTGTGGTCCTATATCCTCTAGAGTTTTCCTGTAACAAGCCTTCCCCCTCATCCCCTTTTTTTAAACAATCAAGCAAAGAAAGAAGCACCCACAGCGGGTGCTCCCAGCACTTACTCGGAGAGTGTGGTCCCAGGAGCCCGAGCAGAATGCTGTCCCGTCAGGAGAGACCCGCAAGGTGCTGACACGATTTTCATGTCCAAACAGAATGGATACACGGGACCCTTTCAGCACATCCCAGACATTTATGGTGTAATCATTATAGCCTGCAAACAGTAAGCGACCTACAAAGAGAATGAGATTTTACAAAGTGAGGTCCTTAAGTAGGTAACACACCTGGACTGCAGCAAGGGCCTTCCGCAGCACTTTCATCACGCAGTGAGCCACAACCCACCTTTCCCGTGCCACCATCTGCACAGAGCGAGCCCTGACCATTGCTTTGCCCAGGCTAGCTGTCTCCTATTGGCCACCCCTGCTCCACTGCTGAGCTATCCATACTGAAAGCTGAACCAATTAAAAAGTATTAGTTAAAAATATAGGTAAAATTGAGTTAAATTACATAGACTCTGTTCAGTCATTAGAGATGGGGGATAACTCTAAATCACAACAGACTGAAGAGCCCTTCAACAGCTACTGTAGGATAATAATATTTTTCTCAGACTTTACACAAGAAATTGAATACAAATGGTTGAATGATTAGTAGACAATCTGGGAAGTGATTAATTGTCCTCAACAGGACAAGCTGTGGTGCCTGTGACCATGACAGAGACATGCCCTCTGTCCCAGGCGGAGGGCAGTTCACCACCCACTCATCCCCATGCAGAGTGGCTGGAGGAGCTCTGCATTTCTGCTGGGACAGGAGAGAGAAGACTCGAGCTCATGTCTCCAGATCTGTAGTGAAAAATGGTAATGTCTCTGTCTTCATGCTCCTCTAACATACTTTTAGTACCTATTAATCATTTATTACCCTTTTATAAACTATTTATGTAAGTGCACTTAATAGTCTAGTTACATTTCATGTTTCCTTTAAAATGTTTTTAATCATTATTGTGAAATTCTGGCCCAGCTGTAGTTAATAGCAAAATATTTCCCACTTTCAGTAGGGCCAGGAAAATACTTTTCATTGCTACAACGAAGCAATAGCCAGCTAGGTTATTTAAAGAGTAATTTAAAGAGGCAAGAAAAGGCTTCCATGCATTAAATGTTTCTTCTGGTACTTAGTATTACTTTTAATAACTTCTAATAACAAATGCTTTATCAAATTAAACTGGTAAAATATTACATTTCTCCTCAAGTCCCAACACTCAGATAATCTCCAAAGTTCAGGTCTCACCGCTGAGAGAGAAGTCCACACTGGATGCTCCGAAAATTATGCTTTCTTTGGAATAAATTGCTACTTCTCTGTCTGCACGAAGGTCATATAAACGACACTAAAAACAAAACCAACAGAAATGGCTCAGTAAAGGCTGGAGTCAACGGCTACTACATTTCATTGAAAAAATGGGAGTGGGAAGGACTGCAGACTAACAGGCATCATGGGAAGCGGCTGCTTGGCTCCTTCCCTTCCACTATTCCTGCCCTGTGTAACTGGGACTACTCTGGAGTCTAACAGGGATCTAAGCAGCACAAGGCTGTTTTGTGTAAACTGAGTGGAGAACTTGCTTTTCCCAACCACTTCTCTAAGTCTGCCCTGCTATAAAGAGATGACTGGTGGGCTTTGGACCATGGTTACCCACTGGAAGTCTCCCCACCCTTTTGCTTCCCCACTGTGGTTTCCTACAATATTAGGGCATCCTGCTGATGGAGGGGTATGTAAGGAGACAGTCTCTAAAGACAACAGTTTAGCCACAGCTGGAGTCTGGGAGACAGAGGATTAAATCTCTAGTAATCTTTGAGAACATGGGCCGCATGGCATGATGCTCAGAGAGTCCCTTGGCACAGGGAAGCCAAGATGGTAGTCCTTGCTCTGAGTACGACAGGATAGCAAACAGCCCCTGCCCTTCTGTGAGGCCTTCTTGTCTGTAAAACCTACATGAAAATAATGCAAGTAAAGTAACACATTTTTATACAGATCTTTGGTTTTCATTTCTCATGGAAAATCCCTGATTACCTCTACAACCCGTACATCCTATTTTTATCATTTGTCAGCCTATCCAGACTTGTTTAACATGGAAATAACGTATTGACAGACCTGACTTCATTGCCATGCAGAAAGACAGTCTGTCAGCCCTGAAACCAAAACGTACTTTTGAAACAATTTGAACTGAAAACCTTCCTCAGTAAGTTTAAGCAAACACTGGCCAGATGTGTTTGCTAATATTAAGACTTTACTAATGAAAAAAGGCTGGTATTCAACCCTGCACATAAAGGAGGAGGCTGTTTCCTTTGCAGGGTGGTGGGGAGCTGCCAGGTATGTGAAGTCCAGGTCTCCCAGTGCTCCAGGCTAAGTAACTCCATCAGACTGTTCTGATTTGGAGTCGGGGTCACCACAGGTGACAGCATTGCCATGTGACCATGCTTTTATGGTTTCCCTCCAGATAGTCGGGATTATCTGTTCCTCGAAATCCCTAAGTATACAAATCAGGTCAAGGATACCAGTCAGCGTATCAGTCTGTAACACTGAAAACACCAACCTCTTCATCTGAAGAATGAAGTAGATGGAAACTGCCAAAATCTCTGTCAAAAGAACAGAGATGGAATTTCCCATTTTTCTGCTCAGGTTCGAGGGATCAGGAATAGTTAAGAAAGAAAAAAAACATCAAAAAAATTAATAAGCATAGGAGCCCTGAGCCTGTGGTACTGGGCACAAAGAGAGAGTGCTCTCATTGGAATTTAATGATGGACAATTTCTTCTTCTCACTCCCTCAGCATTTCAAGTGCTCACAGTACCGCAACCAAATGTGCTGAGAGGCACTGTGCTTACCACAGAGCTAGAGGTATTAGTTTATAAATTGTGGCTTTTAAAACAAAAAAGCAGTATACACTCTCTCCAGAAGAGCTTTGGAAGGTCTCTACATCCAGGGAAGACAAAGGGAATTTTTCTATTGAGTCTAGCTAGTATTGGAGCAGAGTCAAAACATGCTCTGAGAGCAGTGCACTTCAGAAAGAGCCTTCACCCTCATGCAACTTGGTGTGATGTTTGAACAAACAGGAGAAGCAAGGTGCCAGGTGCCTCCCAAATACCTGCTCTCGAATTACACTTAACTGCCAGCTTGGTCCCTGCAGAGCTGTGGTACAGGCAGAGCCTGGTCCCCCATGGGGACCCACCAGCTGCAGCGAGAGCCACCAGCCGTGTGCATCACTCTGGGGCCTGAAGGCTCCTGGAGATAAGTGGCATTTTGCATACAATGTGCTGACCAAAATTACCTGCCAATACATCCTGTGCCCCTCGTAGCAGCTTGCTCATAGATAAGAAAGATCCTGTAAGAGCTATTGTATCATCTAGGATGACCTGGATGCAGTGACTCATTGCAGTGAAGAGTGTCGGCAGTGAGTCAGGCTGACAAGGAGATGTGGCCAAGGGCATTCCGGGGCTCCACTCTCAGGATGCACGGGGCTGTGGAGGCTGGCTGACCTGGTCTGCTCAGCTCCACGCTGAGCCCATGGCCCCTCTGCTTGCTGGGACATGCATGCTCATGTGCAGACTCTCTTCATGCCCTTGCACAGTGCTGCTCCTTCCAACACAAGCTGCAGCATCTCATCTGGCTCCTCCCATGTTGTGACCAATCACTATATGAAGCCAAATCTCTTCCAGTAACAGAACTAATTTTGATCATGAAACTTCAAAACATAGAAAATCTAAAATGAGTATCTGGACAGTACCTCTTGTAAAGTTTGCACAGCTGACCTACAAAGCATTACTAGATTTTCCCTACAGCATTATATACAGTATTTAAAATATATTATAGCATTATTATTCCTGCAACTTTGGTATCACATTTAGTCACTTAAAGTGCTCTGTGGATGTGTGACCTAGTCTTTTAGGAAATCTAAATTGGAAAGTAACAGAACTCCCCTAAATTAGCTTGCTGAATTAACATACCGTGGCATCGTCTGAACCAGAGGCAAAAGCATCTCCACTTGGGTAATATCTGTGCATGAGTAAAAAAAGAACCAGAACACATTACATTACTTGAATGAGGTCAGACTTCAAAAATAGAACCAGTACATTGCTCAACATTGCAAATGTGTCCTCTCCCAAAAACATACTGACCTGACACTGTTGATATCTGAATCATGGGTTTCAAATGACTGGACGCACTGACCAGACCGCATATCCCAGATCATGGCTTTCTTGTCACACCCCTAATAAGACAAAAAAATTCACTACAGTTGTTCGAATGGTGACATTCACCCCTCACATGCCTGATCCACCTCATCAAGCCCAGCTACATTCAAAAGCTCTGAACATCATAGCTCTGAGGGGATTAACCAGCAAAGCAGCCCCAGACTGGCTGTGCTGGTACCCCCAAGCTTGGTGCAGCTGTGGCTAGAGCAGAGTACGCCGGGAAGGCTGGAGCCTCCACAGTGCCACAGGGCAGCAGTGGGGTGCAGACAGGCCAGAGGGTCTGCACAGGCTGTCCCCACTAACCAGCACTCACAGCCCTGCTCTGCTCATGCTGCTGTGCTCGTGTCTGCTGTCCCACCATGCCACAGGGCTGCGTAACTGACTCATCCTCTTGCCCCTCAGCATGCCCAATATAAAAAATTAACACCCAGCATTTAAAGTTTTATAACTAATTCAATTCTTCCCATACAGTGAAACAGAAAACGAGGGAAGTGCATCCGGAGGGGCACTTGCCAGGCTCCTACCAGAGCTAACCCCTGCCACGGCTCTCACCCACCTGCTCAACGGCCGCTGGGATGAGAAAAGAAGCACAACAGCATTTCATCTCATTGTGGAGCTCTAATCTGCCCCTCCCAGCTGTGCTTTGAAAGGATCATTTAACTCTCCGTGCTTGCTGTGAGGTGCTCAGCACCCTGAATGCTGTGGGCAAGGGGCTCAGCCCATGTACTGACAGGTCCTGGGGGCAGGAACCATTTCATACCCACAGGGCCACGCTCCCAGCTGTGGTGTCTTGCTGCTGTCACAATCGTGGTGACAGGAAAAAGAACACAGACTTTACAGAGTGACAGGAGATTTTAATAAATACAACCCTGAGGAGGGGCAGGCTGCAGGTAGGCTCAGCTCCGTGGGGCTCAGCTCGCCGAGGCTGCGTGGGCAGCACGGGCAGGGCAGGCGGCTGCTGCTGCTGCCGAGCTAGCACATCCTGCCCAGCTGACCCTGCCACACGTGTTATTTATTTTTAAGCAAACATGATTGATAATTAAACAGTCTTGTCACAATTTGTATTTTTCTCTTTTTTTAAAAATTCTCTTGTTAAAATGAAATCCCAGTTATTTTACTAATGATGTCATTATTTAAAAGAGCTCATGTTCCTTTGTATCAGCTTGTGGTTTCTGTGCAGGGGAATCCAAACAGGATAGAGAACATTCTGGACTCAGCATATTTCCCTCTCAAGCCCCACCACAGCCCAAGCCCAGCCCTTCATATTGCTTCCACGTGCACTGTTCTTACTGACCTCTCTGGGAGTTTGGGGGCAAGACCAATCTGACAAGCTGGTGCTTTGACTCCTAAGGTTTTGAAGGAGAAACCAGCAACTACCTGTGGAGAGAAGGGCCCCCTGAGTGCTATCCAACCCACCCCAAGGAGCGGCGCTCAGAGGGCACCAAGCACAACAGCCTGGGACACAGCCTGAACTCACCCAGGAGGGCTGGGATTCTCAGTTCAGTCATTAGAGGTAACAGCCCCCAGTCTGTATGCTGATGTACTGGCACTGCTTATTCCAGCTCAGGGGTACTGTACTACATAGGCACAATATCCAGGGAGTCTCTCTGTCTCTATGCTACCATACTTTCTGGTTGCACTGTTTTGGCTACAACTGCATTGACATGATATAAATCAGATCTTTGATGAATCTGTATTTGCATGTGATAAATTGAGCGAGTCCCTGTAAGCATGGACATGCCCAAGCTGCTACATCGACACAAGTATGACATATTCTCTTAGCAGTACCATAGCTGCCTGCGATTCTTTGCCCTATAATAAGCTGAGCTGTTCCCAGGGAGAATGAATCTATCTTTTCTGGGATGCAAGCTTGGTGACAGGAAAGCCCAGGAGGAGTAATGCACTCGGGTGGAATTAGCTTTCAGTCACGCTTCAGAGCAGCTGTGCTAGCAGCAGGCAAACTGGGCCACTGTGCCGGGCTCCCCTCCTGATGGGCCAGCCAAATTTGATAAAAGAGCCATAACAGAAGAGGTCCAGGTTTATTGTGCAGGGATGGGACCACAACACCCAGCACAAGTGGAATCCTTTAATCTATGGTTGGTGCCCTCTGGCAAAAGGGCCATTTCCATCAGCAAGCACAAGACCAGCTCTGGGCAAGTGCTGGTGGAACTCAGAAACCAAGTACCTTTAACAAAGTTACTAGTAGCAACCTGTCTCCAGTAAGAGAGGTCATCTCTCAGCTCCTGTCACCTCTCACCTGCACACTCACGTTCTCATGTGGGAAAGACCAGGACCTCGAAAACTAGCTGAGCCCCATCCCACTCACCTTTACGCCTTGCCTGCCTCACTGCCAGGCTGCATGCCAATGGCTCAGGTGCCCAGGAACAGTGATCCCTCAAGCAGCAGGACAAGATTTGGAAGATGCCCTGGGTACTTTCCCAGGCCAGTCCTGCAGCCGCAGAGAGGTTTGTGTGTTCCTCTGGGCCAGGACAGGGAGCAGGCAGTGTCCAATCGATGAAGAGGGCTTTAAATGCCTCTGGTACCACTGGAAGGCACAGGGGACTCGGCAACAGCTGAAGATGTGGCCACACCTCATCTCCCTGCTCCAAGTGTACAAGGGTTTAGCCAACATCCAAGCTACCCCTTGGCTTCTGGGGAGCAGTTGAGGGACATAGTGGCACACGCGTTATTTGCAGCTCCACTTCGACGCCCCGAGCAGCCACCTGGCACACCCTGTCTGGCTCCAGAGAGCTGGGCAAAGAAAGGAGCCAAATGCGAGAAGTTGCCTGCTGTGCCGGGCTCCTGCCCACAGCAGCTCACACCTCTGCTGCAGTGCAAGCCTGCTGCTCTGAGCCTGAGCCTTTCCCTTCCCGGGAGAGGCGTTGTTATGATCTCAGGCTGGTTTGCTTTTGGTGTGGGATGGAATTTGCTAAGTAAGCAGAACTGCAGTCAGACTGGCTGGGTGGGTTTGACCCCACAGTCAGGGGTTTAATTTGCTCCAGCTTGGAAAATGTGCTTGCAATGAGTGGATTGCACTGGGGCTTCCAGTGCATACTCCAGCACTCTCTCAATAAGATCACAAGCCTCATGCTTCGCTGCTTTTTCCCTTCTACATTCCTTTATTTTATATTATGATAGGAAGCTCCTGCTTACCCCAGAGACAAATGTATTTCCCGTTTCAGAAGGGGCCAGGTCCAGGCACAGGACATCAGCTCCATGACCATGGAAACTCTGTAGAAGCTGCCCACTCTCAACATCCCACAGAGCACAAGTTCCATCTCCACTTGCTGTCAGGATCTACAGGATGTGGCAAGAAGTGTCACAATACAAAAATCAGCAGATGATCTTCAAGTTCACAAAGAAACAACCAACATCCTATACATACACCAAGAACAGCTTTAATTTAATGAAATATTATGCAATAAATCAAAGCCATGAAAACAATGTGAGTCTAATCACAACTCATGTGTTTTATTTTTAAGGAAAAAAGTTAGAGCAGAAAGCAGAGCTGTATTTACAGTTATACCTACACAGTGTTTTAAAAACAATCAGTTTTGTGCAGTGAGATTTGAAGAACTGATGGCAGTAAGGATCTGCTGGCATTTCCATATCTTCCAAAAAGGAGACAGAACCAAATTGGTATTCCTATCTGCCCCTGTATTTAGCCCTATCAATATTTAGGCTGCTGGAGTTCAACCCGGGCAAAGAGAAGAAGTGTTGGAGTTATGTATACCTGGTTAACTCTATTTTTTTTTATGCTTGAAATAGCCAGGTTAAACCAAATTAACTGGGTTTAAGACATGGATTTTCTTAAAGGGAAGCAAGCCTGTCTAGACAGTTGTTTGGTAAGTCCATCACCTCTCACTTGTCCAAAACCATTTGTGTGTGAAAGGGCTTGAACATCCACTGACCGAACACAGCTCACAGCTTCCCTCATCTGCTACAGTGCTTGTAGAACGCACATGTGATCAGCCCTTGTTATTGTGGCTAAATCCTGATGATGCTCAATTGTTCAAAATTTCCCCTTGGCACCCGAGGCTGTTATGCAATCACAAACTCTGTAGGTTGAAAGGGTCCCTGTGCACTGGTGTGGAAGGAGGCAAGGGCTCTCAGTCTCATACACAGGTTTTTCTCATGGTTGGGGAGGTAACTCAAGGGATCCCAGTGAGTAGTTAGAAGTTAGAAAGAAAATATCCTTCAAGAAGAAAACGATCACACGATCATGAAACCATTCGCAGAGTTGCATAAAGGTTAAACACTGAATATGTTTGACAGATGCTCCAAAAACTCCTCCCATAAACAGAGGTCTGCAAAGCTGCAGAACAGAGACGCTAATACTCTGAGATGATAATAGCAGAAGAAAGTCTTGACTTGTCTGGCTGGCCAGCTTTTGAGCCTAGATCAATGAACTTCTCTGTTCTGAGGAATATTTGTACTTGGCTGAGGAATGAAGACTTTCAGCTTTGAGGATCTGCTCATGTAATAGCATGTAAGATACGAGGGGAATAAGAGCAGCTAAAGGTGTAAGGGAAGGGTCTGTTGGCAACCCAGGGCTCCAGCTAATGCTTAAGAGAAATGTTATGGATTCATCTTCAGGCTATTTCCATTGAAAACCAAACCAAACCAACTCCGAATAATCAAAACTAGAAGGGAATGAACGATCTTTGCTATTAGACTCTGATTTGCAGCACGAGAGGCTCCTGCAGCGCTGGATGGGGACCCGCGCCTGGTGGCAAGCGGCAGCAGGGCAGGGGATGGCAGGGACACACAGGGCCAGGGCAGAGGGGCCACCCTCACCTCTGCCATCGTCACCAGCCTCATCCTGCTTCTCAGCCCTGCTGCACTGGGTGTGTGGCTGCCTGCCTCATACAAAACACTCGAGATCCCAATGAACTGTTGCTATTAATAAACACGGAGCATTGTCATGTGGGGAGCATTATCACACCGCAGAGCTAATTTAGGAAGCGAGGCTCCCCGGCTCACTGCGTGCTGAGGCGGGGGAGGCTCTCTCTGGCAAGACTGATTTGGGGCACCAAGAATGAGGTGTGTGGGTTGCCCAGCCCTGTAGCTCTGCGCTTGTCTTGGCCCCGGGTGGGAACATGATGAGGAGCAAGGCCAGGAGCCCCACTTTCAGCACCCACACAGCCTCAGGGTGGCTTTAATCAATGATGAACCACGCTCAGATCTCCTCTCTTTCCATTGCACTGCCAGATGCCCATGGGCACACCTACTCCTAAACTCCTACCCTGTCTCTCATTCCCGAGGGAAAACCGAGCTGTGGTTTAAGAGTAGCTGAGGCAGAGCAGCAGCATTCACAGCACTCAGCAGCGGGTGCTGCAGGGGCTCCAGCCTGGGCGACACCTCCACCACGCACTAGGGCTGCTCCAGGACAGGTACCACATCCCTCAGTGACACAAGCTGGGAGAGCAGAGCTGCTCCGCATGCAGCTGGGAAAGCTCCTGCACAGTGTGCACCCTCAGAGTTACTGAATAATTTTAATTCTGAGGCTGTTTGTAAAAGGAAATAGATAAGAAATCTGGGATTCTCTAGGATCCCCTGCATAACAGTGTCCTAACAGGAGCTTCGTCAACCCATTTGCTGATATTTGTTTCAATACTAACATGCAGTGTTATAAAACACAATCACAAGACAATTTCTTTTTAAAGTCTTCAGAAAAAACTCTAAATCACTGAATATAAAGCACCTAAATCCACTGTGGTATTATTTAACAACAGTAGTATATTGCCTTCAATATCTATGTGGTTTGCTGTATTTAATATGGAGATAAAACACCCAAGTTTTCTTTCCTTTTTTATTATGAAAAATAAATCACTATTTTTCCTTTCATAAGATTTAATACGATGCATATAGGTATGGGCAGGAAAAGAGAGTACTGGTTTTCTATCGCATCAAAAATATTCCACTTAATTTAGACTGCTTTAATTACACAGGGCTTCTGCACAGTAAGGTCAGGGCTAAGCAAGCCTGAGCACCAGGTACCTCCACCACTTGTTTCCATGGCAATGGACTTAAATTAGCACCTCAGAGTCATTACAGAAACCATAGAGTGACAAGCAAAAACATAGTCTAGGGCACCTCATGTCCTGAAATAGAAGCAATGAGTGCTAATAATCCCCTTCAGAAAAGCTCCAAATCCTGGGTAGAGAGGGACAAGGTATTCTCTTTCCAGCAGCTCCACTGACACAGAGAGCAGTGAAAATGTTCCCTTCTGCCACTTCTGCTGCTGCAGAGCTGCACTGAGCAGAGCTTCAATTAAATTAAAAAAACAGAGAGGACAAGGGGATTATCTTGGCTCCTTTCATCATCTTTCCTGTTCCTGGAGAAAGAGATCTTTGAGATAGTCTCTGCAGAGGAAGGCTGGCCTGGTTTCAGAAGATCTGTGTTTCGTTCCTGGCTTTGCCGTTGTCTCCTGCTGCGGCCCCTCTGTGCTCCAATCCCCTGGCCTCGGGAGGGGGATAGCATCACCCCTTTCCCTTGAGGGAACACACCACTGCGTGTACAGACAACAGGGCTGGCCCCATGGGGCCATCCTCAAGCTCAAATACCTCACTTGGTACAAGCAAAAAATACCAAGAATGAAAGCAAAAGCAAAGTTGGCCGGATGGCCAGGACAAAGCAGGCAAACAATAGAGTCTCCACCAGCTGGCTAGCACATACCCAACCCAGTCCTATCTCTGCTGGGTTTTTAATTATCTGTATTAGTCCGAGCTCCTAAAGCACAAGCCAGCACAGCCCCAGCGTGCAGAGCACACGCAGGCACCAGCGAGCTCCCTCTGCAGCAGGGACAGTCTTCGCTGGGCGCTGGCGACAGCCTGGCCATGGGCTGGGACAAGCAACTCCTACAGCAGCTTTCATAGCACCTTCCTTACCCTCAGCAGCCCCTACGTGGGCTGGGACATGGCCCTGGGTGCCCCAGCTGCAAGGAGAGTTACTTGCACCACGTGTGAGTGTGGCTCATGTTAGGTTTTGGCAGACGGTGAGCAGCGGGTAGGGAACACATTTACCTGCATGTCTGAGTTAGTGAAGCTGCAGGCAGACAGGTAGTTTGTGTGCATTGCAACCGACTTCTTCTTTGCAGCCATATTCTCATTTTTTTCAAATGTCAGAGGGTACACAGAACACTTGTTGTCCAGGCCACTAAGGAGAGTAATAATAGCAATAACAGAGAGAGGAGAACTGGTTAAAACTGCAACAACAAAAGGCGAGTGGTGATAAGAAGGAAACCACCTGTCAGTGCTGTGCTGCCAAACCCTTACAAGTACCGACTTCCCTGTATTGTGCTGTCCGGGATCTCCCTGTGCAGGGAAGCCCCAGCTGCCTCACCAGGCTGGCTGCTTTACAGAACTGGAGCAGCTGCACCTCAGTATTTTTTACCCTCCTCAAGTTTATAAATGGCACTGAATGAAACCTCACGAAAGCATAAGCTGGGAGGTGACATAGTAGTCTCCTCAGGGTTAATGTTTCACATGCAGCCAAACTGCCACTTTTCTGTTGACATCCATCATTGCGAGGATCAGTATTTAAGCATCATTATTTATCCACCTTAAGAAATTTGACCTAACTCCTCTGGAAGAGATGGTATAGAGAGTAGTGGGTGTGAAGAGAGCTTTTAGAGGAGTTTGAAAAAAAAAGGCAACAGAAGCCTGTTGCAACCTCTGTACCTGGTGTGTTCCTCCTGGCCAGTTGCACCAGTTAAGCTGTGTTGCCCAGGGGTGACTCTTTTCTAAAGGGTCTGACTTGTGTCTGACCCTCTTCTAGAACCATGGTAGGTCAGCCCTGCCCTGGTCCCTGGGGTTCTGGCACAACCACCAGGTGCTGGTTCTGGGCCTTATATTATGTACACAGCACTAAATTGGAAGCACAACAAAAATACAGAATTAGGTAGTGCAATGCATATATGCCCTCCCTGTCTCTCTTAAAAGTGTGAAAATAGAGCTTTCTTGCCATTCCTTGAGTTTTATTCAAAAACATAGTTCCCAGACTCCCTTTCCACACACATTTATACAGTCTGCCTGTCTGTCTCTGCTGTTTTCTAGATTTGCAAGCTGCACAGTGAAGTCTCCCTTTGTTCCTCTCTCTTGCCCCAAGCTTGCTTTGTCTGTCTGATCCACCCAGTCCCTTTTCAAGAGATGTTTTGCCAACATCTCATCTCTTTGTTTTCTCCCCTGCATAAACTCAATTTTTTCAAACCTGAGCTCTCAGAAAACTTGGAGAAGATTATCAACGATGGGGTTACTTCTCCCCACCCCCTCTTGGCAAGATGTATTCATGTGCTGCCAGTCATTAATGACCAACCTTCTTTATGTCATAGAAGAAAGAGTGCAAAGTAAGAACAGGGTTAAAATCACTCTCTCTTGGAAGACATATCCAACACACACAACCAGAGGGAAGTTCCATGCATGCAGAATTCCTAACCCATGATATAGATGCTGAAAAAGGATTATTTTCCATGCTCACACAACAAATGTTATCACACTGAAGTCAGTGGAGCTGATGGGTATGAGCCATTATGAGAAAACAATCAGAGGCACTGAATGTAGTCCTTCCACCCACAATCAAGGCACGCAAACTTCTAGCTGTCAGCATTTGAAGGAGCTGGAACACTGCTACAAGTCAAGCTTCTCTGCATAAGCAGCTATGGAAACTGGAAACTTACCCACAAGCAATGGCACATCCAGATGGGGCATATGCACACGCCATCACCCAGGTACATGGCATCGTCACTGCATGCTCCTGAAACACAGCATCTCTTTAAACTGGGATGTCATTAACTGGTGCAAGGAAAGCAGTGTTGAGTAGTAAGTAGTGTTGAGTAGTAAGTTCAGTATTTCTGTGGGACAGCCTTAGGGCCAGGGAAAGGTAGAGGTGCTTCCTCCAGCCATAACTCACATGTAAGGCTGGGACAACCCTTACCCAGCAGAGCAGTGGGAGGATGGCTAGTCCCTTCCTGACACTTTCCACCTTATTCATGAGCCCAAAACTGATCAAAGAGCATGTTTTATTTGGGTTAGTGCTGTAAAAGCTCCCCACTGCTGCACATGTAGTTACGTGAGTTACAAAAAGCTGTTTTTTCTCAGCGGTGCGGAGCAGGGTGCCATGAGGCAGCCCTGGCAGGGCTTGGAGGATCAGCAGCACCATTTCCCAGTGAACACCATGGCCGAAGGATCCCAGGTGATGACACATGGCACTTGGAACAGGAGTTACCCAGAGAGGGACTCTGTTTTGCTGGCTGGGCTTTGCCTCCAGCTGGGAGCCCTCCCCATCAGTAAAGAGGCCGGAGACCCTGACAAACTCCAGTGCCCTGACAGGGACTTTGCTCAGAGACAGGTCAAGGTAGGTGGTTTGCCCTGGGCCCCTTGGTTTAAGGTGCTGGTGGAGGCTTGTATGTTATCCCATCATCCCGCTGCCTTCTGGAACACCTGTGAGCCCTTCAGCCTCCATCTTATCCCATCATCATTTGCCCTGTGCAGAGAAATCTGACTTTTGCTGAAGTTTCACTTACCTTGTTGGTAGTGAAGGAATCCCACACGATCACCTTCCCATCCTAAATGAAAGGACACAGGGAAAAACTGAGGTCTTCCAGAAACATGGCTGTCAGCCTACTTCCCAGATTTGGGGAAAACTCTGCTGCTCAATTCCATCCCCCAGTCTATTATGTCAATACATTTTTGTCTCTATTTTAACAACAGTGAAGCACCGAGGAGACACTCCTCAGTAGTGTGAGCTGTGTCTTTGACCAGAAGAAAAGCCTACCTCCTCCTCACTGAGATGACTGATCTTGGCTTAAAAGACCAATTTTTTTTCCTCCTTCCCTTTTAGTGGGTTTGTGAGAACTGCTCTCACTTGCAGCACACGCCATGGACAGGACCTCAGGAAATTGCCACTAGTGAGCCCCCACTTGCCTCCTTTCAGCCACGATGTGTTTCTCCCAGCCTGTAACCACCACCCACGATGCCAGTCACCTCTCCCAAGCGATACCTGTCAGTGGCTCAGTATGGGGCCTTACAAACGCAAGAGGTGACCTGTATTACAAACCACTTGCCAATCGTGCAGGACTCATTGGGACTGTTTATGGACATTGCACTGTTTATTCATCTTCATTTTCCTGTCTTTTCCTGGTTTTCCCTTTACTTCTCACTACACTTGCCTAACCTACAATTATCCATTGATACGATCTGCTAAACAGCCATCATAAAAACACTCCACAGAGAGCAACACAATCGCTTTGTGTATATCAACTACACTCATGCCAGCTACTTTGCTTTATGTGCATAACATTGTTATCCTCCTCTTATCATGAAAGCAAAGTGTTTATTACTAAGCAAAAATTGTTGCTGTACCTGAACTCACCACAGTTCATAAAAGAGAGTAAAAAATGCAAAAATTAATTACAATTTGCCTGTTCAGCTTTCTGATCTACACACTGACATTTTAATCACCTTAAAAAATGTGACATTAATTATTTAAAATTATTCTCTCTGCTGAGATCACCATGAATGGTAAAAACTCACAGTAACTGAAGGTGGCTTGCAATGCAGATTGCCTATTTTTATCCCTCTAGCGAGACCCCTGACAGATTTCATGTAGGTCAATGAACAGCTGTGAGATGCTACAAGCTCACTCATTGCTATACTGGGCTCAAGACAAACCAGGGGATCTAGAAAGTAATTATCCCCTTAGCTTCTCATGCTCATGAGACTGGTCTTGAGCAGGTGTTAGGACTGTTTCTCAAAATGCCCAAGTAAATGCAGTAATTTTGGCAGGATGTTTGAGGCTTGCAAGGTCACACCAATCATGCAGGCTGAAGAAAAAATTTCTGTGCATAGAAAGCTCTAGAAGAATCAACATTTCCTCCCTTCCCATTTCCTGATTATTTTCTCTGAACACATAAACTGAAATCATTACTAAATATTTTATCTGTAAAAGAACAAGGAAATAAAAGTGGCCTCAGATGATTTCTGTTTTCTACTGCAGCAGGGAACATGGGAAAAATCTGTACATGACTGAACAAGAAATATTTAGGGTATTAGCTACAACAGGTGTAGCAATAATCAGAAGCTTGGATTTGTGCTCTCTGAACAAGTATATTGCCAATGAACTGCTTTAAGGCCATCTTGAAAACTTTTATAACATACACGGGTATCATGTGTGAAGAGTGGCATGTAGCACAGCCAAAAGATTTACATAGTGCCCAAGAGTAGCTTTGAAAAACATCTGCCCAACAGCTTACCTGGGAAGAGCTTACAACTCTCCTCTTGTCTTTGCACCAGTCCATACAGAGAACTTTATTTCCGTGGCCCTTCAGGGTCCTCCTGGTCTTCATCACAAACTGGCCCAGTGCCTCCACACGCTCTGCCACCTGATGAACTGCAAACAGCTGATGGTTAGAGAGCCCTGCACCAAAGCTCTGCCCTGCAAATCTCTGTGGTTAAGAGTAACATCACTTGGAGGAATGAATCCCTGAAATTTGAGTCTATGGTGCCAGCAAATGAACTCTGCTTCGGAACTGGCAGGTGGTAAAATCAAGGTGGGTGGTGTATGAACGTATCCACCAGATAAAGATAAGGCTGAGTTCACTCAGGCCTTGAATTTCAGGGCTGTAGCAGCTGAAGCTCTTGCAGACCAACACTCCCAAGTATAACTAGAAAATACATTATCCCCTTGCCCTCTCTTACTGGGAAATCCTCAGTCTGACTGAGGCTTGAAAGTGCACAGCCAGCCTCCAGCCTACCACATGCCTCAAGGTACTCAGCACAAGTGAAGAGCACTACTGGGTCTTGGAAGAAAAATCATACAAATGAAGGGCTAAGCATCAAATCTCCAAAGTTTCAACAGTAAAACACTTGCTCTGGATGTCAGACTCCAGCCGCAGTCGGCTCTTGGCACCACAGCGGTGGTGCAGTATGACCTAGGTACTAGCCACGGATGCTGGAGACTCCTCTGCTGTGCCATTCCTTCTGGGGGCCAGAGAAGCACTGAGGGCCAGGACACAGCTCTGAGTGGGCACAGAAGCCTGACATTTGCTGTAAAAGTGCACTACCCAGCTTCTCAACACTGTCTACAGACATCAAGAACTTCATGGGTGGGTCAGCTTTTTCTTTTATGGGAAAGAGAAACTGAGAGAGCAGGCAAGCAACTTTCCTGAGTAGCGTTCGCTGGTGGAGAAGTCAATTCTTTCACACCTCATTTAATAGCAGCACTTTCAGCCAATGTTCTTAAAACCCCAACAAATCTACATTTCCAATTGTGCAAACTCACTTTGACAAAAAATTCATCCCACTGCAGCTGACACAACTAAAAGGTGTAACCTTGATGCCTCATGCTGAGGTCATTTGCACGGGTCTGGGATAAAGCATTCCCTGAGGAAGCCTATTTGCTGTGCCGCAGCATTGTTCATCCAGCACGGAGCTGAGTAGGACCATGATGGATCTTGGCACCCTGTGGCAGCTCTGACACATTTCACACCGAGCATCAGGAAGGGTGGGAGCTGCTTCAAGTCTCACAGCAGAGTAGGGGTCCTGGGGCAGGAGACCCTGGCACCAGAATTAAAAATTACTCTGTCTAGAGAAGAGCTAGTGGGATCCAGCACTTCCCTGTGCGGTGTGTTTGGCCACGATGCAGCTGCTGTTAGCTAAGGTGGCAATGCCTGACTCAAACCTTCTGAAAAAAATGCAGAAGCTCACATGCTTCAACGAGCTGGTGGAGACAATCTTAAACTTTTCAATGCCATGCTGGAGGCTGAGCTCTACACCCCACACGGCAGGTGATTGCTCTGGGAGCTGCATTGCTGCTTTACCCTTCATCACTTTTCTAGAGCTGCAAGAAAGCTCACAGGCTTAGGAAGGGCTGTCACAGCGAGGGAGCAGGCATCCTTAACTTGGAGATCATTCCCTAGCACAGAGTCAGGGGAGCAATTTCTGCCTAAGGCAGAGACTGATTTCTGGTGGATTAGCTTTTGAATAGTTGTCTTTCAAAACCACCAGCCCTGCAAGCTGTGCCAGAATAACATTCTCACCTGAAATCTCTGCTCGACCCTTCTCACCCAGCCAGGGGACAAGTGCTGCCCACCATTCCTGACAATCTCTCCATACCATCTGTAACAGGAGGTCAGAAGCACGGTTCTGAGAAAGTACCATGTAAAGCCACTGAGGAAAAGATACATCTCCCCCTACTTCTGCCCATGGAAACCTGCCCAATGACCCAATCAAGAGACATGAAAGCACAGGACAGGAGGCTATTATGGCAGCTGGAAAGATGCTTGTGTCCAGAACATATCTGAAAAAACAAATGTTTCACAGACAATGGGCAAAGTGTTTCCATTATGTCAACACAGCCGAGACTCTGTGGAACTGACTGGTTTAGCTTTACCAATCCTCTGAGGACGCTTATCTCCAACCACAGCCATAATAATCCTGCACCCGCCTAGCACAGGTTTTAGAGTCAGATAATTATTTTGAAGCATTCTCCAATATTGTTTCAAGATAGTTGAAAATTATGCACTCAGGCAAGTAGATCAGCTAAAGCTAATATGTAGCTTGAGTGGTTTTACAGAAGTCCAGACAAAACAGGCTATTTTTCAAAAACGTGTTGTTTGGCCTGAACAGGAGCTGTGGACTTGAAGCAGATACTTATTGGGTCTTTGATCTTTTTCTGTCCTGGATGTCAGCTGATCCTACCTGATGTTCTCTTCTGGCCTTAAAAATTTATGGATTGCATGAACAGAACAAACTGTTTTATCTACAAGTAAAAGTTTAAGTGACAGAATTGAGTCCTTAAAATTGTAAGATTGCAAATCAAATGCACGTTTGGTATTTCCTTTTCCTATCCACATTTTTGGGAGCTGCTGTTCAAAACTAGTTGAACAAATAAGGGCAATTTTAGCTCAGCCAGCTGTTTGTTTTGGGAACCATAGAGGGAAAGTCATGATCAGAGCAAAAAAATGCGAAAGATACAACTCTAGATTAGAAAAACAAATAAACAAATAAAATAAAATAAAATAATAATAAAAAACCAAATAAATGAGAAGAGATGCTTTATTCTGAAACTTACAGTCTCTGTAGAAATAGTTCTTGGGGCTAATTTAAGTGCAAAAAAGCTCTGATATAGAATCAATGATATAAAATATCGTGAGAGAGCATTGTTCTACAGCAGAATAAGAGTTTTGTCTTAGAAATCATGTCCTGGCTGTGCAAACACAGCCTTCCAACGTAAGTTTACAGATTTTACAAATGACAAAGACATAAATATCCTATCAATGACACACACAGTTACAGTATCACTGCAACCATAGACAAAACTCTTTGTGAGCAAAAATGGATTTATTAAGTGTGTGCTTAAGGCACACAGAGGCCCCACAACTTCTACTATGGAAGTTACAGAGATTATACTGTAGCAATATGGTGATTTATGGTAATGTTTCTGTAATGAGCCCACCTCCATTTGTTTAATGATTCCTATTAATAGGACCCTTCTATAGCACATGATTGTCTAATTTAGACAAGAAAATGCTCTATTGACTCCAGAAAAAAAAATCTTTTAACTCTCCCCCACTAGAAATTTAAGAATGTTTGCCACTCCCTCAGCTTTGCAAAACATTGAGAGCTAAATCACTGGATACAGGGTCAGTTTCCTTTTCAACATTTAAAGCATCAAAAAGATGAAGTAAAAGTTTTAATGACCCACTAATATTTCTAATAGTGTGAGCGATGTTTCAGAGGAATACAGTAATTCACGTTTTTCTCAAAAACAATAAAAAAGAAAAAAAGAAACAACAAAACTGCAATATATTATATCATTGTAATTATACAAATGAAATAACAAAAATAAGAGGATTTTTATATCTCAGGCCAGATGAATTAACACCAATTTGAGAAGCTCCATAAAAATAAGGCTAAGGTATTTTTTCCTGAAAGGGGGCGTGGTGGGGGGAGG
>VZRW01000724.1:24481-62815 GCA_013398125.1 Aegotheles bennettii
GCACGCCCCGCTGGGTCTCGGCAAACCCGGCGAGCCCCCGCCGTGCCCCCGGGGCCGCTCTCCCTCCGCCCCGCTCCGGAGCGGCCCCCGCTGCCCGCCCGGCCCCACTCACGCTCCACGTCGTGCAGCTTGGCCCGCTCCTCCTCCAGCTTGCCCTTCAGGCTCTCGGCCTCATTTTTCAGCGATGCCAAGGTCTCGTTCTCACGCAGCCCCTCGGTTGCCATCTTTGCAAGGGAAGCAGGGAGAGAGGCGAGATGAGAGCGGGCGGGAGGAGGAGTTTGCTTGCCTGGCTCTCAGGGATGCTGCTGAGGCTTCTGCTGCCTCAGCAACGGCGCCGGAGCTGGCCCAGGCTCCCTCCCCTTCCCCAAGCTGACGTCCAGGGCCGCGCTGGATGCTCCTCCAGCTCCTCCAGCCCTGCGCGCAGCCAGCACCTGAGCAGGCACCGTGCGGAGAAGCCTCCCGGAGAGCCGGCAGCCCAGGGCAGCACGGCAGGCTCAGCATCCCCATCGGCCTCCAGGCAGGCGGCTGGGACCAGCCTCACCTCCTGCCCACCTCCGCCCCACAGGCCTCCACCAGCACATATTTACTGTACATCCCAAGCTGTTTTCGCAGCCCGAAGGCTTCATTTCCCCAGAAGTACATGCAGAAATGTGTTTCTGCTTTGTACTCGGACATGTTTGTACCAGAAGTTGCATCCTCGGTGGGGGAAGGAGAAGAAGAAAGTCACTGGTCACTCCAGTAGCATTTTAGATACCAGACTAGCAAGGCAGATCCTGTCCAGACCTAAGAAATCCCTGCTCAGCTCCATCATTCCCTTATACCCCTTAAACCAGCCTCCTCTCCCCCCCACACCAATAATGCACATTAGGGTCTGTGCCGTTTCCAGCCTTTGAAAAGGATCAGTTCCCAAACCCCCAAAGGAATGAAGAACCCCGCACAGTTTGGTGTTGGTGTGAGCCAGGGGGCACAGCTCCACGGCTCCACAGGCCCTGCTCAGGTGCAGATTGGGAGCCTGTGCCAGCACATGGAGCAGCTGATATTTCCCAAGAGCAAGCTGTGGAACATGGCCTTGTGCCTTTTTGTTCCCTGGAAGGGGAGTTCCTTGAAAACGTCCTTTTCTTATTACAGTAATTGTCCTTGATCTACACGGAGTAACTCTGCTCATATTGACTCCCATTGTCTCCCTTTAGCCAGAGAACAGACGATCCAATGGCTATTGTTTAACCTGGAGATGTGCCAAGATTGGAAAGGGAGATAAGAAAATGCATGTTTGCAGCTGTTGTTTAGACTCTGGGCACATCCTGGACACAGTGTGGGTCACGGAGAAAATAAAAGTCCTTTCCCACACTGGGCTTAGCGGCAGCATCAACTGTCCGACCAGGATGCACAGGCTGAGCTGCTATTTTGTCTAAAAGGCAAACAATTGAAGTAGGATGATCTGAACGCTGGGAATCAGCACTATTAAATTCTGTCATCCGTCAACATATGTTGAGTTTGGGGCAATCACAAAGGCTGGCTGACAAAAATGCACGTGTGCATCTGCTGGACTGAAATTAGGAGCTGCATGTGCAAGCCAGGAAGTTACAAAACAATCAGCCAACTACACACCTTATTATGTATGTGTATCCACAGACACATGCACAAGTGTGGCAAAGATATGCTGTGCATTTTGATATAAGCGAAAGCATACCCATGGATTTGAAAAATCAGTTCAAAAAAGTAAAGGATGCAATTTCCCTACCTATTTCAGTGCTAATGCAAAGAGCTCTCTGCGTTCGGAATAATTGTTTTTAAATCTTTTACAAAATAAATACGAAGAAGCAAGCTAAAGCCAGATCCACCAGAAAGTCTGAGATCCTACTGCAGTGTTAATAGGAAGCCTAACAGCGTGTTAGGTACTGACGCAATTCTTCCTGAAATCTCAGGCTGCTTCCACCTAGCAGCTGTTTCAGTTAGTTGGTAGAAGTCTAACTTTCACAATGTGAATAAAAAGGCGAAAGTTGCAGGAATTGTAACAAACAGCCAGTTTCCTGCAATTCCAGCATGCATTTATCAAGTCATACAAAAATTTACTGGATAAATAGCTATTTACAGGCTGTTGGCCAAGAAGGACCTGAACAAAGCAGCAATTTCAAAGTCAGAAGCAGCAAATAAACCAGGAAAGAACTGTCTTTTGTCTTGCAGTCATTACTTCTAAATTTCCTCCTAAACAATGTAATGCATGAGAATGTGCTGCATCAGCCAGTGAACTGTACACACTGCACCACCTACAACTACCAAATCAGTGCTCTCATCTGCCTGTAAAACAATGTTTTGTAAACACAGCCAGTTAAACCTTTTAGCATTCCTGCAGAGATCGTTTCATCTGACACTCCAGCACAACAAAATATTGGACTCTACTCAGTCATGGTAGAGACCAGTTCTGGGGAGGAAGCAGTGTAGGATGTCTTCTCTGGCTGATAATGCACAATGGTTCAGTATGATAAAATAAAACTAGTCCAAGCTGGAGTATAATCAGGACAACAAAATTGTTAAGTTTACAAAAAGTGTTTTGGAAACCAGCTCTTCAGCAGCCACATAGGTTCGTGACTTCATGACCTTAGCTTTGTATTTCATCTAAGAAACCCCACCATGATATCTCTAGAACAGTGCTCCCTATCAGGAGAGTGGGATATGGCCTCACCAGTAATTGCTGGAGATTAGAAAGCCTCCAACATCATCCTTCCTTCATGCAGGTATTCTGGTAGCACCTGCTGGTCAGGCTAGCAGGTTTGCCTATCTCCCCCATTACCACCTTCTGTTGTGAAGCACACACATGGTGACAGAAAACACTCCACTGCTGTGCAACCTTTCCCCACCTTATTCTCATTGTAGCTACTCCCAGTTCTCACCCATGTACTGCACATAGCACAGGAGATGACATGGTCTCAGTATGAAATGTGGGCCACAAAGGAGTTCTGACAGCACTTCTGTCTCATTTTTATTGAGACAGGCTAGCTGAACTTCACAGCCCCTGGTCACCAGTGAATGAGTTTATTGCAATGGTTTCATCTTTTTTGTTAAGTTCTCTTCAAGGTAATGGGAAACACTCAAGCTTGCAGGCCAGGCAGACTTGCACACATACACTGCAGAGTTCAGACAGGCACATAACAGCTGAGGAATGCAGTACTCTAGGGGAAAAAGCTCATGGCCATTTTCCAATCAAGAACCGTAAAAAGTATCCTTGAACCCCAGGGCCACCTCTGCTGCAGGCCCGTGGAAACACGGGGGGTCTGCAGAGGTGTCTGGCAGTCCATAGGCCTGGCAATGCTTATGTGCCGCCCAGAAAATCCAACCTAACAGACTATTAACACATTCAACCCGTTTTTTTTGCAGTCTTCCCACATACTGGCTGATAAAATCAGTAACATACCAATTCCACACATAGTGAGCAGTAGCTGAGTTGTGCTGATTTGACGCAAACAGGCCTGAGGGGCCTCTCTTCAGCGCACTTGTCACATGGACCAAATACAATCACTAAAAAGGTCTGGTCACACATCCTTGCAGTTCTGGAGAGCTGAAAGAGACAGAGAAGAGTGCATTGCAGTCCAGCACAAAGCTTCCCACTACTGCTCTGCTATTGCAGCTTAGACTGTATATAGACATCCGTAGGCTGGATAATCTCTCCCTGTGACTAATCGCTCAAGCTTGATGAATATCACTATATGCAAGACAGTCACATGCCCTGCACATTATGTTTTATGACGAAAAATACAAAGCAAAATATATATTGTGTTATAATGTGCACTGATTACACATCATTATAATGTGCACTGTGCACATGGGTTCACTACATGCAGGAAATTGCTCTTAGTTTTCACTTAACCACTGTCAGCAGGCAGTAATCAGAAATGTGTAACAACAGCTGGATTTGTGAGAAATCTGCACTGATCAATATTTGTTTTTCCACTGCACTATTAAGTAGTCAGTATTATGCATTCTTTTTAAAGCTGAAAAGCTGACCTAGGATTCAGTCAAAAGCTACAAAAACATTATGAACAGTGTGCTGCTTGAGCTTCAAGCACACTGAAAGCTGCGTCATTATGAACCCACTTTTGTTCTCAAGCCAGGCATCTCTACGATCAAAGCACTATCATCAAAAGAGAATTAAAAACTACTTGACAGTCAGAAAAACAAACAAGAATAATACTGTAGTGTCATTGTTCTCTGTACATTTTTCATAAGAAAAATGAGACCTTTCACCACTTCTAAAATTAAAGCTTTTAACATTATTTAGACACATACATAAATAATGAGTTTATAGTTAACAATTAGAGGAAGCTATTGCAAGAGAGATTTAAATGGAGCAAAAAAATTCAATGAGCTATGGAGATTTTAGAATTTGTTTGGCTGGACATGATATGAAAACCAAACTTTATTCTATGCACCTGCCTGCATTCTGCTTATTCTTAAGTATTTCAGTGGACTACTTGAAAAATGAGATGATAAACTCAGAAATCCTGCTGGCACTCAAGTCAAAGTTTTGCTGTTGTCTCTAGGAGATGCATAACTTCATCCTGAAACATGTGGGAAGCAATCTGTCCCAAAAGAAAAGCTGCCATGCTTTCAGGGAGCTTCTCTGTGCTAGTATTGCTTGCAGCTTTGAAGTGACTACAGCACCAGGGCACAGTTCTGCTAGATTCTTAAAACTGGACATTTACAACTGAATAACCTGTTATTCTGAGGTTCTTAGAATTAGTGGTTCCCACTGAAGGCAACTCAGGTGACATAATCACAGATTTATACACTTGGCATAAAGCCTCATGACACTGGGCTAACCAGACTTTGGGCGGAAAACTTTGCCTTCAGAAGAAGTGTAAAATGAAGGTGTTACCGAAAAAAATGCCACCTTATTTGAACAAAATATCATTACTAGATCTAGAGTCTTTAGACAAGGATCTATTAGGCTTAGAATAAATACTCTGGGCAGAATTAATCTTTGATAAAGTGTGAGAATTTGCTAGAGTAACATACAGGCTGAATCATACCTGCTGTCAGTATTTTACTTCAGATGTGATTATGACATATTACAAAATTTTGCTACAAGAGAAGCCAACAAAACTTCTGAATAATTAAAAAGCAGCATAATTGTTTGTGACAACGGTAGATTTGCATACTATTTTATAAATATATAAAATATTTAAACCAAAAAGATCTAAAAAGATTACAATTTCTTGCACTGTAGGCTGCAATTTTAAACTTACTAGGTTTTTAAAGTTACAGTATAAATTTAAAACTGGTAGCATGGTGAAACATTAAGAAATATGTTACTTACTGAGCAATTCTGTACAATAAATCTTGTTAATAAATATCCAAAATTACCCACCTTTTCAAACAGCAAGAACCTGGAGATTCTCAAGATGACTAAATAAGCTGCACCCAACTGCTAACGTAGAAAGGCAACCTTCCTATTAAATCTACTTAAAGGGTATTTAAAGCTTAGCCTCTCCGGCTTTATCACCTCAGGTCAGCTATGCACTGACAATTACAGTTTAAAAGCTTTATTTTAACTTCCCTCTTTCAGAATATAGAATGAAGAACATGAACTATTAGGCAAACTAGATCTTACCTGCCTGTTCCATATAGCAGCAATTTTTGAATGGTTTCCAAATATTGAAGTTTAAACATACTGGTGAGGTGACTGACAACTGATTTTTCCAACTATGAAGTCGACATTCTGACAAATAACACTGTCAATTTTAAGTCTTTCTCATATTCTTAATGACATTTAAGAGTCAAACAAATTGATTATAGTGTCCATGCTGGTTCTTCCCTTGATATTCTTTTACTATTCACCTGATTTAAGACAATAAATTTTAAATCATTAAGGTTAAAAACTACCCGTTTTGCATTCTTTTAAGTTTGGAAGAAATTTATGAAAACACATCTGAAAAATTTTAAAAGTGCTGAAGGTCATATCTACTATTGAGACTCCACTGAAGTTACTGAAATCATGCCATTAGATGTTTGCATTTAAGTCAAGAGGATCTGAGACAAAATGAAGAGAGGAAAAAGAAAAAAAATTAGGTTTCAGCCCAGCAGAGACTTGAGTAGAAGTGATCTGTCCTAATCCTTTTCATTAGAATATTATGGGAACGCAGGACTGAAGGAGACCACCTACTATGCTGCCAAGTCCTATCCCCAGAAACTGCAGAAGTCACACATAACTTTCTGAGAGCATACAGTAGACACAGATGATTTTAAAATTTCTTTTAACAATATTTGTTTGCATACACAGTGTTAACAACATACTTCACACAAACCTCCCAGAGTAACTTAGCATCGAAGTGTCAGAACATTTTTCTTTGATCAGCAATTTTTGTTATAAAGACATACATGCCTTCTGACACTTTGTGTGATGTAGACATTAAGAGTGGACTGTGATTTTACTCATAACATCCCAGGTAACAGACATGCAGCTCCAGTAACTGTAAAAAAAAGGCTATACACAAGTTACAGCAACAAAAATTGCTTGCATTAAAGGATTTACAGAACTCAATGAGGAGCCAAGGACAGCATGCCATTCTGACAGGAAGATACACAGTATTACAGCAAAGCAACTGGACTATTAAATAAATATTTATGGTGCAATACAAGACTGACAGTATTCACTAATGTTCACATAGTTCCAAGTAATGTCTTTCAAATGATCCCATACTGAAAACATAACTATTGCATCACTCAGAGCACAACAAATTCATTTAAAAACTACTTTATTTAACAGATTAAAATACTAGTGTACTTAACATGTCTGTGATATTTGGTACAGCTTTTACTGTTATTGAACAAAATACAAAATTTTTCCTTCATATATTTTGAATATATCTCTGGATATCACAATGAATATTTCACTGTACATCGTAAACATCAAGAACACTGAATTGCAAGAATGACACCTTTATATTTACAGATTTTTCTGTGAAATTAAACAAGCAGTACTAACACCGTGTAATAAAAAAAAAATCTAATCAATTGTTCCTACCTGTAATACTTACATTAATTAAATTCATTAGAATGCCTTAAATATTTCAAAGTTTTAGTATTCAATTTAAATAACTATGTCTAATAGAGTAGCTAGAAAACTAGTACTATTTACCAAGGAATTCCTAAGGAGGAAATAGCTATGCATTGGTTTTATTAAACCCTTGTGAGAAAGCCAAGTTTGAAGCTGCTGGGAACTTGTATCATTTCCAAGGCATGTGGAGAGGGGGTGAAGGGAAACGTCACTTGAAAGAGATATTTGGTATCAAGCATCAGCTGTGGAACATCCTCACGATTGTTTAGCATAGCCTGAAATTATAACAGAAAGGATAGGAAAATATTGCATTAAGAACCAAAGCAATACCAGTACACTGTTTGCTTCCCATTGCAAATCCCGCTTTCACATGACATTAAGACGATCTGTTTTGACCAGTTCCAAATAACTAGAATCTGAGCAACTTAGTAATATGTAATAATATGATGCAAGGGTCAAGTATTACTACGTAGGATCAAAAACTGTGTGTATGAAGTATCCTGTAACTTGAATATGAGAAATAATAGTTGTAGCTCTTACCTGAACTTTACGAACAAATGATGGAGTCACTCTTTTCTCAAAATCATCTATCGGAGTGTATGAGTTGAGGATCTTAACTATCTGTTAAGCCAAAAAGAAGAAAGCATTAATATGACATCTTTATTGATATTTAATGGAAGATTCAGTAAAGAATTTGACAATAAAGATAAAATTTTGACTGGTCACCTAATGAGTTGTTACATATATGATGATTTTTATGACCCATTTCAAAAGGTCTCAGCAGGATCAAGGAGATGTAGAAAAACCTGAATCAATTAAGGGAAACAACAAAAAAAGCCTATGATAAAGAAAATACATTGTGGAATAAAAACATGGGATACAACAAAGCAGGCACGTATTTACCATGGGAGCAGTTGAAGTGCTAACAACCAGGAATAAGAAGTTTAAAAAATACAGTTTAACGTGTGGTGATGTGGAATTCTGAGGAATGCTATTTTTACCAAATGAAAGGTATTACCTAATAGCTCTTTGCAACGAATTATTTTAGATAGCTAAGATTCTGCAATTGGTGTTGCCACAAGAAAACAGATGGTTCGTTACCTGCACGGTAGAAAGAGACGTGCAGTGTTCGCATATTTCCTTGGCATCATCATCTGTGATCTTTTTGACCTGAAGAAGCCAGGCTGCTTGAGATAGAGGTTCCAAAGTTTCTTTGGCATTGCTGCTTTGAAGATTCTTGTCCTTAAGCCATTCTTCCAAGTAGCTGATATTACATCTGGGTTAAACCATGATTAGACAACAGAAATGTCAGGTTCCCCCTAACGAGCAAGTTACATTAAAGGCTTCTGAAGAAGGAATGCTCCTCTAATTCAGTGTTCAAATTAATACATTTTAAGTTAAAAACCATACCTGTAGATCATAAAAATCAAACAATTAATAGCTTATTGATCTGTAAGTTTAATACCTTGTATATTTCAATCCTTTTTATATTTTTTTTTATTTCTTAAAGCTTGGATAATAGAAAGCTAGTTATTAGTTTAGGTGCTGATTACAGAAAATTACCAGTACGTAGTGCCATTGCCTATTACACTGTAGCACTATATATCTTTAAAATACTCATTTACAGCTGAGCCTATACAGGAAACCAGAACAATCTTTGCACATTACAAAGCAGGGCCGGGCTTATAACTGATGACCTAAAGGTTAAAGCAGCTTTCTTCTAGTAATATTCCCAGATGGGTTTGAGATTTTACTGATTTTCTTTCCCCTTAGTCTGCAGGCTGGAGAAAAAATGAACTGTATCTTCTGCAAAACGTTTCAGAGCATGTTCTCTCTCGTAACAAGACAGATGATGCCGATCTAAACCCTCAAAGGCTCTGTCTCAGTGCCTTTCTCATCACAGAGCATGAAAAATGCCAGTCAGCTTTTGTCTGCCTGCCAGCCAGAGGACACTGCACCTGTTTACTATAGCATGAAAGAATTAAAAATACTATTCATCACATCATGAGTGAACTAGCATGGAAAGAATCCTAAACATGTCTGACTTTAAACTCCAGACTGTAATTTTCTCTTTTCTTCCATCAGTATTTCCGTGGAAAGAACAATTTGCAACATGTTATGTTGAGAAAGCTCAGCTCAAAAGGCAAATATCTATTTTTTCAAAAAAAGCAAAAAACAATTAGTTGCTTCCAGTAGAACAGTTGCAGAATATCCAGTGACTCTGTAATAAAGGACATTACATGAAAGTGTTAAAATTCATTCTCAAGCAACTGCTTGTTGAAACTTTACTGGCTTTACCTTATCTGCATTCCTTTTCTACAAGAGCACATGTCCTTGCGGAGGAAGAGACTGTTGAGGGTGGTAGCGCCAATCAGAAAGAAAAGCTGCTTCACTGCCTGCTTTAGAAGCTCCTGGTCCAAGCCGTTCTGGCACATAGTACTATAAAAGTAGCTGAGCTGTTGTAGGATAGAGGTCATTGTGTAGGTATCTGTGTCATCTATACTAGAAGAACGTTTACGGAACCCTGTAGGTTTCAAGCCAGAAATTCCCTGAAGACTTTCATATTCCAGCATGCCTGGTACTGAAAGACAACAGAAAAGAGCTCATAAGACCAACATTCCTAAGGCTCCTTTTAGTTATGTTAACTTAATTATTGAACAAAACTTACTTTCAGGATATTTTAAGAATTAAATTATACAAGAAGAATAAGATACTGACACAGGCTTGTAGAGCACACAAATATTGATCAGTCTCACCAATCATGGGCTGAATGTTGTTCTCCATTACAATAATGAATTGGTGATAGATACGAATAGCCAAATCACTAAGAATTTGTCTATATTCTGAGAGATCAAAATGCTTCAAACAGTTCTTATTCTGACGTGGAGTGTTACACTTCATAAATTCCTACAAGAAAGTTGCAAATATAATTATTAGAAATCACATAACATTATAAATTGTTACTGTAATGTAACATATATATTAATGTAACTAATTTAATCACTGGCTGAACAGTCTCACAATGAATCAAAGCTACAGCTAACTTCAATGGATGCTCCCAATTCTGGGCTTCCTGTACTTAATTTTCCAGTTCATGTTGACATTTATTCTGTTCCTAAGGCCTGCTAAAGCCAGAAGAAAGATGTGCATAGATTTCAATAAACTTTGGAGTAATTCCTAGACCACTTAAACAGAAAGCAAACTCCCCAACCCCACCTCCCCACCCCCCCCCAAAAAAAAAGGACAAAATTTCATTTTTAAACAACAACAAAAAATAATTTAAAAAATTTAAAAATTACACTTTATTGCTGCAGAGGAATCTCATTTTTGGACTTTTCATCAAGAAAGTTCTGATTTCAAAAGTCTAGACTGAATCCTAGCTTGTGTGAACTCTTGAATGTTCATTACAAATATAGATTAAAACTCTAAATTCTGGATTCAGACCTTTCCCTACTGTTACAACTCAATTATAAAAGACTGCTACTAAGTTTAAACGCTTTCAGTTCTTCACTGCTCTTTAGACGTTATCGTTATGACCACAAGAGGGAGTACTGTTGTAAGTATCGTTGTAATATCGTAAGAGTTTGCAGTTTAAAAGAATTCAAAATAATTTTGTATTTCAGGATAAAATTTAGCTTAAACAAGCAAATGAAATAAGGAGAAAAATGGGTATTTTATTGTTTTGCTCCTTTCCTCAGGTTTTCTTTTGTAATCTCATATTGGTAGCAGTAGGTCTTTGAATGGTCAAATTATAAAACAGAAAAACTAGTTTATACATACATACATACACACACACTTAGCTGGACATCTGAAGTCCAGCTCACATTATATGCTTATGGAAGAGTTCAAACTAAGTAGCAGTTTCTACATCATGTCTTTAACCTACTTTAGCACTTTAATGTTTCCTTGATTTCACTTGATCTGTGAGTTCTATGCTGTCTTATTATTTGTGTAAGACATATGCCACTGCGGAGCAATATGACTATCTAAATATCTGGAAGGAACAGTGGTGAGCTGGTGAATAATTATCTATTATCACTATTTTTAATTCCAATTAAAGTCTGCCACAAGTAAAGTAATGGAACTATTTGCTGAAATCATTCCTACCTCTTCCCCGCTGTACTGCTTCAAACAGTTAAGAAAATAATATGCATTAGAAAGCCAGAAGGACAACATCTCAAAGTCTTCTGAATGTTCCTGAAAATGATCAGTAACACAATCTTATAATGGTATTGTCTCATTAAGTTAATAAATTAACTAAACTCAAGACCATTACAGAACTGGTATAATAGACCCCATATATAGCAGAGGAGTATACACATCTATGTAGCTGAACAAATCATGCTGTGTTTCTACACTAATATACATAGAGCAAAGATCTTTTATCTGGTTAATACTGTTTAACTCTTCTTAAATGACAGGCTGGCTATATAAGTCTGAACCAAACAGTTTTACACGTGTCAATGTATAGTGTTGTAATGCACTGGGGGTCTTCCCGCAAAGAAGTGTGAACACACTTGTGTATACACAAACGAAACTGAACTACACACTAAGTAAGTACACTAAGTAAGAACAAGCTTTTCTAATGGATAAACTGTGGCATAAATATAAGCATTCCCTACACAACAAATTCAACTGCCTGCACTACAAAGCATGCCTGGTGTTTTATTGCATTACAAATCCATAGTAACAAATTCAGGTACAGGAATGCTTTATGTAGATGACACAACAGACTAACAATTATTGTTTACAACTTGATTTTGCAAACTGGCTGGCAACATAACTTTAATAATTTGGGTACTAATGCTGCAGTACTAAATGACATATCAAACAAATTACAGTAGTAGAACAGCAGTGTGAAAACCTCTTAAAATTCCAATACCTGCCTGCTGCCAAACATACTGACTCTCATTTCCTTCCATCTGACTTTTACCAGTGCTGAAAGCACAGGTGCACTTCACCTCATTAGCTACTCATTGTAAAATACTTTAAATGATTTTGTCAACAAGCTCTTCAGACAACAATGTTAATGCATTCTGTACATTCTGTGTTCAGCACAGCAGAACCTTACCTGGAGGTTTCACAGAGATACTACTACAAACTCCAAAAAGAGTGTCACTAATGATTATTATTCTGTTATAGGAAGACGAGCAAATAAAAGTGTGAGCATTCCTCAGGTACCATGCGTGCATCTCATAAACCTTCCATTAAAATCACGCAGTACAGCCAAACATAATTCCTACCTTAACAACTTCTTTGATACCATCAATGGTTACATTCATGAAAGACTTCAGCATGTCAGCATCATTCAGATAATCTGCATACCTCACACACATGAATAGGATGTGAGCTGGAAGGCCAGGTATCATATTAACTACAACTCCCCGTGGCTTTAAATCTGCATAAAGAAGAGTCATCAGTTTATTATATAAAAATTCAATGATTCAGTGCATCATTCCAAAAAAGACAAGCACTACAGAATTTATTTCTTCAGTGATCAGTCACTTCATAATTGTTTTACCAATTAATTGCTTGTTTCTGAAGACTTCTGTAACAGTATTGTTCATATAAGAACAATATATATGAGTATTAGTTAAGTTTTCTATAGTAATAGGAGTATTGTAGCAAATTCTAAGGCCCAGCATGGGCTACGCCAGACAGAATAGCTTCAAACAGCAATTTGCATTTAACTACCCACTGGAGGTCCCACCAAATTCTGGCATTGCTTAATGATATACCTTTGTTCAAAAAGATATAAACATTCACAAGGCTGGAGTAGGTGTGGAGAAAATGAGTACATTATTTCCAAGCAGTAGTTCATAAGGGTACTAATGTATACAGAAAATCTGGGGAGTTTACTATTATTTATAAGCTAATGCAAAAAGCTGGTTTGGCAGTAAGATTGGTATTGTGAAGTAACTGAGAAAGGACAAAGTTCCTCTACAAGAAAAACACAAAAGCACAGTTCCCTTCAGTGAAGAGAATTATATGGAAAGGACAGACAGGACAGTAATCCTTCACACGTGGATACAAACCCAATGACTTACTTAATAGATGACCAGGAAGAAACTAAATTCAAGTTGCTGAAGTGCTCTTGAGATGTATAGATTTGTAAGTAAATAAGTAATAAGAAAGATGATAGAGTCACTGTTATGTACAGTCAGACAAATTATTTTAACACAGATAAAGTACTTCTGTATTTGAAATGACTGGCAGTAGAAAAGGAGCAACACAGCCTCCAAGTTGTACTGGTGGTAAGAGAGTTGAAAAAAGGCAGATTTGAACATAAGTGAAATATGGCGCCTTGTAGTTCCTGTTGTAGTGTTCTACACTGAATATCCTTGACTACTGATCAAATTTGAAGTGTTATTAAAATACCAAGGATCAGATTTTGAATGATCCTTTCTTCATCCTCTTTTTTGTACTCCATCATTCCAACGTACTCTTTGGGTAAAGTTGGCACATGAACTTCAGCTGTGAAACACAAAAGCACTGTTACCTGCAGGTAAATGGCTAAGATAATGTTCACATTAGAATAAACTACTGGAGAAAAGCAGTTTTCTCTGTAATAAACAGAGTATGGGCTCTAGTCACAGTAACGTTCTTAGCTTATGGTTCCAACCATTATGAGTGAAATAACATTTATATTATTAGTGTGATCAGTTTCTCAGGATTCTTACTTGCACTAGTAAGACAAATAAACAGCAACAATACAGCTCTACATAGTCACCTCTGCAATGTTCTGAAGTGCATTCTATAGTGAAGAATTACTTGCTATGTCACAGCTTCGTACAAACTAATTTCAAAGCAGGAACCCTCTGCCATTTGAAGGTAATAGGAGGTGCTACTCATCTGATGCAAAACTAACATTCTGTTGGCTCACAGACAGTAGTGTGAGGGTATGTATTAACTTTTGTTGACAGAACCTGATGCCCCTGGCTCAATCTTTTATCGTACAATCTAAGTCCCATATGTACCCATTCTTTAACTGGGAAAAAAATACAGGAAAGGACTTTTTTATATAGTTTCTGTTGATGGTTCCCTGGAACTTTTTTCTGATGTTCTAAAACTTCTAACCCCACCCCAAACTCTATCTTTTTTTTCAAGCACCCCCTGAACATCCAAATCTGTATTTGAAAAAAAAAATAATAATCACGTAACTATATCTTACTTTTTTCAATAGTTTTGGTAAGAGTCTTGATCTGATCCTCCAATTTTTTTATTATTCTATCTTTCATGTCCAGTTCTTCTTCAAGATCCTGTAATAATAAAAGTCAGTGAGTTCAGAACAACCACAAATAAAAATGTCTTTTACTGCTACATGCTATTGTCACTATGACGTGCTTTTACTTATATTTGGTGGAAGACACATGAAACCTTCATATCTTTTTTCTCCCCCAATGAACTTAGAAAATATTCTACCCATACCAGGAAACCATGATTTCCTTCTTTTTATCCTGCATTTCAGGTACAGTTTCTTAATGACAGTTTCATTTCCTCACCATGTTTTCCACAGTAAGTCGAGTAGTTTCTTGTTTTATCTTGCTTTTTACTTCATCTTGGATTTCATTTTGGATCAAACCATTGCTCAGCCCCTCAGTTTCTTGGGTTGTGATTTTCAGTCTCTCTTTCTCTTTTTTGTCTATTTCATTCTGCACCTCATTTGTTCTAAGAATAGATAGATAGAAAGCTTTGTCTCTTATTCTTCTTTCGTTAAAGCATAGTTGTATCATATTTGGCCATTACTTATTAACTACATGCAAGGATGTAAGGAAAATCTTACACTGGATGTGGTACTTCAAAGACTAAGTGACTTTGTTACCCCAGCTTATGGCAACTACATTGCTTACATTAAAAAAAAAAAGTATTTACCGTCTTTGTGTTCTATCCCCTTCTAGCTCGTAATGCAGCCGATTAGACATCTCTTTCATTTTGTTCAGTAATAATCAGCAACAAAACCCAAAATAAAAGAAAAAAACAACAGAATCACATATTACTGTTCTATAGTAGTATTCAGTAAATCTCTTTTTACACTCATTTTGCTGCATCTAACAAAATCGAATGACATGCCAGATAATGTATCAGAGAAGTACCTGACTACTCCACACCACACAGAAGATTATACAGGATGGGAAATTTTGACACTACTATCTTCTTGCAGTTGGCAGCAAAACTACTTGCAAATTTAAAATCAATTGCCTAGGAAGACACTACAGTTACAGACACTCAGAAACTTCAGCAAAGTGTGTTTCCTAAATTGAGAAATTTCAAAAAGGAAATTCAGCAAGAACTTCTCTCTCTGTCTCCTACTCAGAATTTTTCAACACCCTCTGAAGTCCACCTGATAGAATATTTCTTAAGTTCCAAAACATCTTTCTTTTTTATGATTGTTTCCATAGGGCATACTCCATTCAGAGCCCTATTGAATACACTTGCAGACATTCAAACCATAGAACTAAACAACATAAAAAAGGTTAGAAAAAAATACACATACTTGCATGTATTTTATTCTTTAGTAACAGAGACATAAACTACAGCACATGCTTTTTCATATTACTTATAATTTACTAGAAAGAAAGTAAGTAATAAGGCAATGAAGTTATGTAATATTGCTTCAGCTTTTAAAAAATCAAATATAGGGAATTAATCGTGTTCATCTTAAACAACTTTAAGACTAGGGACCGTACTGGTACTTTACCTTTCAACTTTACACTCTGTTCTTGAAGACGATTTTCAAGATCTAATTTTTGATTTTCAAGTTCAGAAACTTGTTGTTTAAGATCTGGGATCACCTTTAAGAGAAAAAGGAGATTTGTGTATTTCAGCACCATCCTTCTTTTCAAATGTCTGCAATAGTTCCTGTGACACTAGAAGACCTTCAACTGCAAATAGTCAGAGACTGGGGAGACACTGGGAGGGAGTACTGCTACCTGCTTGCCTGACATGTTCAACTTTTCTGGAGGCATCTGCTGCTGGCCACTCTTAAAAATTAAATAGCGAGCTAACTAAATGTTTGGATTGGCTCAGTACTATCATTCTTCTGTTCTAGTTTAAAGGAAATTACACTATGACTTCAATTTCCGTAGCTCAATTAACATTGGAAAATACCTCAATATGTTATAAAATAATAAAAACCTTTGTTTTGAAAATATTTCTTTAGTTATTTTTCATTCAGCAGAAAAAATATGGTATATACTATCTTCTGGACTAATAGCACCTGCTGGTGTTAGCTAGGTTTTCACATTACTATCAATTAGACTCTATGCAACTTAATATGCTCAGCTGCCCTCTGGTGGGGAGAGTCTCAGAACTGCACAAATCTGTAACCACTACAAACCCCACAGCACCTGGTTTTTCACTATGAAATCATAGAACTCGTCAACCCTGAGATTTCAAGGACATGACCACAAGATTTTGATGACTTTGTGCCATAAACACATTTGGATTTTATTACTCAGTAACAAAAACATACTTTGCTTTACTACACCTTGATCTTACCAGGTTTTCTGAAGTCAGCCTGCTAACTTCAAGTCGAATACCATCATTTATGTCATTTTCCTCTCGAAACAATTTTTGTAGATGATTAATATCTTGGCTAAGATGTTCAACTTTAAAGTTCAAACCTTCAATCTCCTTTTCATATATTTCTTTCTGTGACTGGAAATGACTTTCCAATACTCTGTTAAAAAAAGGGAGAAAGAACATGGCAGATGTAGTACAACCTCAATGCAATGGGTCAAGTTCAAGACAAAATGAAAACAAAACTGTGGTTAACATGCAGACATTCCATTACATCACCTGTACATTAAGGGAGTTGAAAGTTACACATGGTATCTCAGAGGAAACACATTTCCCTGACTGACACACACTTACCTCACCGACTTAGTAAAAGTTTGTTAGTGATTTTAAGCTGCTCAGCCAGTCATATAATGTAGTGTTTGTTCATTTCTTAAAGAGATATTCAGTATTGCACTGTCAAATTAGTTACTCACTGATTTTTCCATTTATTTCCTAGATTACAGCTTGGATTTATGAAAACACTGAAGAACTGAACTGACCTTGTAGCTTTTTTTAAGCCCTCATAAGCAAACCACAGTTCTCCATCCTCATTTAAATGTTCCAAATCCTCTGTAGAGAGTCTAAAATACAAGGTAGTATCATTAGTGTGCAGGCAAACAAAATGCATTCCTGAAGCTTTTTTAAAGATACCTCAGAAGAAAATTACCTGCTTCTCACATCCTCAAAGTCGTAACTTTCAAGAAGCTGTTTTGTAACTTCTGACATCTTTTCTGGAAAAAAACAAAGTCTATTACACGAATAATTTTCTCTGCGCATTTCAAATGAAGTTTGATTATAAAAATCAAACCAAACTCTTCCTTAATCTACAAGGTTCTTTCCTGGTACTCAGTAAATACATCTGATTTACTACAAGAGTATGATAAGGGACTTGGTTCTACTTCTGGACATGTAAGGTATAGGTATGCCACCAATATTTTTTTTTTCTAAATACATAAAATTTTCAATGCAAAGTTGTATCTTTCTGTTATGAATCTGCACAACTGCTAGAGTTGTATAGATGATCTGTCATCTAGTGCTAGGTTACTACACTAAATGCTGCAGATACAGGTTTGCTCTATGACATCAGTAGCATTGCACAAAGTGCACAACAGTAGTACTTCTTATTAAGTACCTTTTCCCAAAAAGAACCCAACTCAGCACATTATTTAAGCATATTTGACATTTATTGGACCTAAGGCTAAAGACAGGATGAATGAAAGCTAGATAATGTATTGTTTCCATATTCTTGGGTCCCTACAAGCTACTTGTTAAATTCTAAGTGAAATTTAAAATATTAGTATTGATTTTTAAACACAAAGGAGAAATGCTTGAAATCAGAGTTTCTTCAAAGGTGTATCCCAGATCTCAGTGATCACTTTGTAATCCCCTCTTGCGAGTAAAGGTATGAATAGAATGAAATCACTACAGGATGGGAAAGAGAACTGGGCTTTTGCCAAAGCTAAGGTGGAAGAAACCAACTTAAACTGGCCTGGTTCACATTGTACTTGGTAAGTTCTCTGAATTATCCGGTATGTAGCTTACCCCTTAATTCTCGCTTCTGTGACTGGGACTGCTTTTCAACATCCAATTTTTGTGTCTGCAGCAGTTCAATTTCCTTCTGCAACTCAGGTATTTTCTGAATCAGACAAAAATTATAGACTGAGACAAGGAGTGAATGACAACAGCTGAATATCAGTTAAATCGTAAAGAAAATTATAATTAAGAACAAGCTCATATGGTAAAGGGCTTAAAATGTGTTGTTTAAAGCATATGGTTCTCAGGCATCAGAGCAGAATTGTAATGGGATGTAGTGAAGATGTATGTTTTTGTGTCATGGAATTGACTCAGAGAAAAAAACGTGACTTTACACAAAAGTGCTATCTTCAGGTTCAGTTTATAACCTCCATTTATGAAAAATTCCCTGAGAAACTAATACTTCATTGGAAAAAGAAAAAAAAAAAGATCCACACATTTAAAGATATAAATATTCAGGCACAGTTACTCTTCAAAACATGCACTTATTTATGTGAACAATAACTTACTCATATTATGTACTACATGAAAACAATGCAAAATAGTGGTGTAGCAAACATAGCTAAAGTCTTCTAAAAATGCACTGGAGGTAAAAAAAAAATAGTGAAGATAATCCAAAAATAAAACACCCACATTTTCTGTTTGCTTTATCTAGTAGACTCCAAAATGAAATGCATCATACTTTACCTGTGATTGTTTTGTGAGTTGTCCTACTTCCATTTTCAAGCCATCCTGAATGACAATTTCTTGCTGAATTTGATGTTGTAGCTGAGTTTTTTCTTCTTTCAGAATCTTAATTTCTTCCTTGAGCGACTCAATCTCCTTTTCATAGTCCTGCTTCTGGTTTTGGAAATTTTTCTCTAGTATCCTAAAAAAGACAATGAAAAGGTGGTTTTATTTCCCTACATTCATAAGTGAGAGTGGACTTTTGTTTATGTTTTATCTAGACATGTTTCATTGAAGAAATGAACCACAATTACTTGAAAATGCTATCCCACATCCTCAGTATCAACCTGCAAAATGGATGATAACGAGATAAGAATGCCCCTGGATTTCCTTACATATAATTCAGATATTGGGACTGAATTCAAGGCAAAACTGAGCTTTTTTCCGCTTAAAGGCTAATTCTCAAAGTCTTTGAAAGTTAGCCTACCTGAGCAGCTTTCTGCTATATTTATGGTGACAGCCAGCACTGGATAAGGACACAGCAACAGAAAGCCCTGTGTCCTTCACAGTAACACACTGCAAGAAGCTTTCAATTTTCTACTAGTCCCTGCTGGAATGGACTGGCTTCCGACATAATACAGCTAATGGGTAAAGCAGAAAAACTAGCAAAGAAGCCCCCTTAGAATAGCCTGAAATTATTTGCAGCTGAAATCAGACTGAGATGAAACACCACACAGTTTCCACCCCTCAGGGACAGTCACCGATTGCACTCTTCACACTTCAGAGAACAGCATTTATCTGGTACCTACGCTTCTCTGTCTTATACTAGAAAAAAGTTACTGGGAAATAAATCCTTCATTGGAGAAAAGCATTCTACAAAGCAATAACCATTTATTGCTAAATAATAGGGCTTCTAATACTGCAAATGAAATCACAGAGGGGAAGAACCCCCAAATGTCCTTTACAAACGCTGCTTTTCCTTCAAGCTGAATCTTTAAATTCTGTCCTTTAATATTCACTTCACAGAAATTCTGAGATGTATGGCCATCAGCTGCTCTTCAGCCCTGACTGAAATCTGAGGATATCTCCAAAGAAACCATTATGATCAGAGCTTCCTTTCAGTTCTCAGAAAGACACATGAAAAGACAGGAAACTGCAAAAGCAAAAACAGCCTCAAGTCTACAATATAATTTCCTGGATGTGACTGACCCACATGCATGTGCTTTTTCTCAACTGTACACAATGCACTTCAGTACTAGCATTAATGTCCAAGAACACGGACAGATTCATAAGCAATATGACCATAATACATTTACATCAGGAGAAAGAAAGGCAGGGAAAGAGGAAAAAAAAAAGAATGTTGTTTCAAAGCAAGTAAATTCAGATTCCATACATTCTCTGATTTTCTTCTTTTTGTACATCATTGAAGAGTTGCTTTGTGAGGTCATCCATTTTCACTGTCAAAAAATATTTCAATATTTTAGAGACCTTTATGCAATTATGTGCACTTATTAAAACAATATGACCATAATGAGAAGTTTCGTTTCAATAAGCAACCCTTAATATATTTTAAGGTTGAAATTACTCCCTTAAGTGTCAAAAATTATCACTGTAAATTTTATAAGTAATGTTATAGAATAAAAAGTTTCTAAAACACCAAAGTGTTTTAGAAACACCTAAAGTATACTTGATCTCATGTGCTGCCTGTCCTTCGAAATCAGATTCTTAAAAGCAGTGCATTAAGGGAACCAAGAATGAAGTGACACTTTGAAGAAATGCACATGCATGAGACAGGAAACCTAACAGGAGGAGAGCTTTTGCTACCGACAGAACAAATTTAATTTAATTATTAAATTAAAAGCATTTGCACCACACGTTCTAAGCAAGAAAAGTTAAGGACCAACTTTTAATTTACTGCAAATTCAGTATTTATTGGTTTTATTAGAACAAAGGTAATTTACCTTTGAGGAAAACCTGACTTTATAACTTTCCCCCACTATTAACTCCCTTGTAACTCCTTTAAAACTCCTTTTAGTTATTGTACCTTTCATTTCCTCATGTTTTTCTTGGAGCTTTACTTCTAAGGTCTCTTTCTGTTCTTGTAATTCTTTATTCTGATTCTCAAGTTTTAAGATTTTCTGTACACACAAAAGTAAGCATAATATATGTATTACAAAGGAGCAAGAAACAGGTCACAGAAGCTCTTATATTTTAACAAGCATATATAGACTCCCCTCCTTCCCTGCTACCCTCCCCAAAAACTGTAGTTACTGAGTAACTCTTGAATCATGCATTTGATAAATCCAGCAATTGAAAAATTATTTAAACTAAAATAAATGCACCTAAAAGGCAATTAAAATTTACCTGTTCACTGTCCTCTTTATATTTTTTCCCTTTTTCTTCATAGGTTGTCTTTTGAGCCATTAACTTTTCAAGATCCAATTCAAGTTTCTGAATTGTATCCACGTCATTTACATGAGTTGAAGCCAGGTTGGTCAATCGCTCCAGCAAGCCATGATTTTCTCTACTCTACAATGAGTAAGACAGGATAAAAGAAAACAGAAAAATGCAGACTTGAAAGTGTCTGGTAGAATTCTCAAGGAAGCAGCTGACCCATTTCTGCTCACCATCACATATCAGTCATGATTATTTCAAGCAAGGACTGTTTTCCATCAATTAGATTAAAGCTACCATCTTAAAGATAATTTGGCTGGTATGGGTCTCAAAAATAAGCTGTGAAATAAACACAATACAGAATTCCCAAAAGCAACTAAATATGTTGCACCAGAGCAGTATTGCACACATCCTTCATCCTAATACAAGTAACCCATCCAGAGATTGGACTACTTCAGAAACAGTAAAAATAATGTTCATTGCAAACTCTTCCCATTGGCACAACCAACTCAAAAATACAAGGAAGCCCTGGATGATTCTTCCTACCTGGATGTAGGAAGAATACTAGTGGTTTATTATAAAGGACCATATTCCTTACATATTGTCCTGTCTTGTCAAGTAAAGTATGGATATTGTAATTCATGTAAGCCTCTAGTCAACATGAGCACTCTGAATAAATCACATGTAATTAAAAAAATTAGTACAAATCATAAGCTGACTGGTGTCCCTCACCTTTTCTTCTATCTTTTTCTGCAGTTGCTGAACTCTGTATGAAAGCTGGATATTCAATACAAACCGCCGAATATTCTGAAATCTGCGCCTGGCAAGCCATGCACGGGCATATTTCTGAAGGATCACAGCCTTGTGTTCTTCAAGCATCTTTGAAATAAAATATTAACATCTGTTCGTAATTATGTATGACTCAATCAGCATCAATTATAACATTATGTGAATCTACATACACTGGTAATGACAATGCTCCTCAAAGAAGTATCAAAATACTGAAATACCCAGACTGAAGAGACATTTGAACCACTTTAGTAATCACATTAAATTATCTGCATCAAGTATAAAACAGTTCTTGGCAGCTAAGGGATCAGATCTAAGCTACTGCCTATCAGTATTTTTATAGTAACAATTTAGAGTAGAAGACATGAGAACCAGATATGCAAAAGGTAAAGCACTAGGGATCATTGCCCTTGTCTCCATCTTTCTTATAGAACAACAGCTGTTTCCAGTTACTGAAATAAGTTTTTTCATAGGCTGTACCTTCTGAAATTTTTTTCTTGCTAGAAATCCTCTTGTATAAGCTTGAATTGTTACAGCAGCCACATGGATGAGCTGGCAAAGTCTACGGACCAGGTAACCCCGACAGTATTTCTGAATAATTATAGCTGCCCATGTTTGCTTCAGAGTTCTTGCAGTTATAGCTTGCCTTAATTCAAAAGACAATAAAGTTTACTTGGGTCATATTACATTCCCTTGGCCACCCAAATCCCACACATGAAAAAAGAAGATACTGAAAACAGGCATCCACTATCTAAAATACAGGTTTTTCATCGATCAAAGTGAAAGAGAAGGAATTATCCACAATCTTTGAAATCTGTTCCACAAGCAATTTTTCTCATTATCCCTGAAAATTTCAACGCCTACATACAGCAATCTTCTCTGAGTCTGCTCCGTGAATGACTGGTGCAGTTTCTCTGCTGCATAATTCCTCATAATAATTTGTACACACTAACCTGTAGACTCTTGTGAATCACTTTCCTTTCTGCTACCTGATTTCTTCTCTGGCTCTGAACCTAAGCATAAGCCCAACCCAACAAGTGGGTCACTCATCCTTAGCTAAGGACTGAGCTCAGAGGTAGACAGGCCTCTCAGGGATCTGGCAGACAACATTGGAAATCTGCTAGAGTACTTTCTTCATATCAGCTGAATAACTCAAACATTTTCAATTCCATTATTACAATCAAGAGGAAATGGAAATATAATCTGAATTACTCTTTCGTAAAAATTACACTTCCAAATTAGTCTTTGACCTTCTATATCCTTTCAGGCATGCCCTAACAGCAAATTCATTTATCAGCCAGAAGTACCGTACAGTCCGCTGCCCCCGGAAATACTGCTGTATTATAATAGCTGCTTCTTTTATGCGAAGGAATTTCTTCCGCTGCTGCCAGCCTCGAACACTCTTCTGGATCACAATGCACGCATGTCTCAATTTATCTGATCGCAGTTTTTCTAGGTAAGCAACCTGTCCTGCTCTGAAGAAAATTTTTGTTCTCCCAAACTGATACTGGTTATGATCCTGAAACAGAAAACAATAGGTATATTAAGTTTTTAGTTTATTATTGTAGACCAAACACTCTCTTCCTTTTATAAATTTTCACTTCAGGCAAGCTCTTCTGAAACGGCGTGATCTTGCTAAGGAAAAATATCCTGTCTTCTTGTAGATAGGAGCATATAGGGGGAAAGCCCACTTAGCAGGAAAGAATCAGAGAACTACATCCAAAAATCACACCCTTGTGATCTCAAATTAAAGGGAGGATCTGGATTTAATGTCAAGGCCTTGGAAAACATCCTCTTCACCCTCTCCTACAGGTCTGGTTCCTTGGGATCAACACTACCTTTTGGTGCACACGTCTGGCCTTAAATCAGCGACCTGTCCGAGCAAAAACTCAGGGGAGAAGCTGCTTTTAAGCTCAGGCTCTTGCCCTTGGCCTGTGCCAGAGCTACGTTTCAAGTACATCCCCGAGTCTGAACTCAGTTCTGACATGCTGACTTGAATTGCTGGCTTGACTTGGAGCAGCCTCATCACTACAGACTTGTCTAACAAATGAGGGCAATATGCCAAATCACACATTTTTAGAACAGTTCCCCAATATGCTGCATTCCACCATCAAAAGCTCTCGTGTGCACAAGCTTCTAATACTCGACAAATGTATATCCTTTACTGTTCACTGGTTTATAAATAGAGATAATATATCTTCTGTTTTACAAGTGAAGATATTAAGCACAGAGAGGTTAAATCACCTGTCTAGTCATGACTGTGTCACACCACAAGGCTATTGACATGCAACATGCTAAATTAGGAAAGATAGTAATAACATAAGTATGTTTCCTATTTGAGGAGTGAGATACTACTCTTGGCAAAAGAGAGCTTTAACTGATAATAGATGCTGTAACACATAATAGGTCAGTGCATACAGACTAACCTGGATTAGCCGCTGCAGAACAATCTTGCAAATCTGCTTTTTATCATTGATGGAGAGTTCCTGCTGTGTCATAAGAATGCTGTAACGGCTGAAAAACTCAATGTAAGTCCACCTGCAAAATGAAAAGTTAGCAAATGCAATTCATTTAAGAGACACCTAAGTATTTCTTGACACCTGGAGGCCCACTGCCATCCCTACCTGGATGGATAGCTCTGTGCACTAATCCGAATAGTTTCCAGAACACCACATGCTCGCAGTTGCTGAGTCACTCTTTTCGAATCAAACCTAAAAAAGCAGAGTTCCATTTTACATTTTTGCTGGGTTTGGCATATATATGGTATATATGATTGTATTATAATATTAAAATGATATAAAACTTTGGGAAAAAGCCAAGGCTGTGTTCAACATTGCTCATACCTTTTCTGACTTCTAAAGGTCCTCTAAATATTTCAGTGGACAAAAGGGAAGATCACAAAGAAAATGGTAGTGGCTTTTATTTGTTAAATGTGAATTGGTGCTAACCCATACTATACAAGATCTAACAGACCTAAACAAAATATCCATCAACTGAAATCAAAGGTGGACAACCTTCCCCCTAAAAATGTTATGACAAATACACAAACACTAATATCTGACTTGAAAAATTTTAGGATAATAATTTTAAGGTATCAATAACTATTACTGTATGAGTCTATTTTTGTAAGGAGACAGCATTTTTTAATTTCAGCTATTTTGAAAAGAAAAATGTTCCATATGGGAAGTTGTTCAACAATTAGCATTTATCTTGCTGACACGTAGCTACTATGAAATAGAAAAATACTCTCTTAATTTTAAAGGTAACGTAATGGCTCACACCACTAACATACTTACTCAAAAGGCAACTTCTCATCATTTGGCTTTATGCATCGTACATAATGAGGGGTGGTTGCATTGAGTGTCACCATAAGTAAAGACAAAGAACTGCGGAACTAGAAAATATCAGACAACAGTTTTGCTGATGAAACATGTTCAGCTAAGGAAAAAGGCAAATCTTAGTTTTTAAATTCTGTTAGGTTTTGGCTGGACACTGGGAGATTTTCTTAGGGTTTAGATCTTAAACACAAGAAATTTAACAGTCCTGCTGTACCTACTGGTCTCCTAAATACAAATTAAACACACCTACTTATATGCAGGGCTGCAGCACTGCACTGTGGCTGGCTCTTGCTGTACTGAAAACGGGATAGTACAGCACCATAGTACTGCCAGTACACTTCCCTGGAAGTACAAGCATCACAGAATCACATGCTCATGTAGTACCTTACTGCCAACTGTCATCCGGAGTTGTTTGTTAGGTGACTTGAGAACAGGTCTTGCAGATTTGATGTTTATAGTTGAACTGAAAGGTGAAATGGACACTGGATTGTCTTGAAAAAAATTTGCACACAGATGAAACTAAAAATGTGGTGAAAGAATCACGGTTAAATACTGTACAACTGTAATACCATTTAAATAAAAATTACATCTACTGTAACACAAAATGCAGAACCCACCCATCTTAATGCTTAGGCCACATATTGCAGGACTTGGAATCAGATCTTTAAGCCATAAACAAACAACAATTGAAGAAACAGTTGTGACAATTCTGAGTCTGTTGTGAAGCACTTCTACATTTCACAGGCAAAACTCAACAACTGTTCAGTAGGCCTGCAAAAGCCATTCCAATATGAGCAAAATCGGACATAAACACAGAACAGAGTTAAAAGGAAGACCACTTAAGGTTATTTTTTCACAATATTTGATTTAAATTAAGAATATTTTTTTTGATCAGATTAAGTTAGCTTCTTAATAGTAATCCTGCAGTCTTAAGGCTGTAGATCTAAAAGGGACAGGGCCTTCAAGCAGATGGGAAGTGGCAGGCACTAGTAAGGTATTTGATGTTTTCCCTGCCCTGGCATTCTCCTAATCTCTTCTGAAGAATAAACAAAGGCAGATGTTGATAATAAGCCACCTATCAAAGCTACATGTAATGACTATAGAAAAAAAAACAAAAAAATAAGTGAATTGTTCAGTTTCAAGGACTCCAAAATGTTATTCAAGGGAAAAACCAAAAAATACTAACATAACCAGCAAAGTAAATGCACATATATGAAAAAGTTGAATACTATGTTTTTCCATCTTGTATGTTACTTTGATGGTAAAAGTACACACTTGAAGAATATTAATAAAAAATAAGACTAAACGAATTGATTCAATCTATTAAAAAATCTTTTTATCAGAACAAATCTTTTCAAATCAGATCTGAATTAATTCCAGTAAAACCAGGCATTCAGAAAATTAATCGTTACTGATTGTTCACAAACCTTGCTCTCTTTCAAGATTTCAATCAACACCTCATGTACCGTATCTCTGTTTTTCTCCAGAAATCCTTCACGTTTATATTCTACCTGTGCAAACAGATGAAAATACTAACTTTTCACCAATAGATGAACAGTTAACAAAACAAAAATTTTTACTCTCTAAGCTGTGGGGGCCAACAGGTCTTTATTAGTCTTAAACATGATGGCTGAAACACTGCTTTTGCCAGTTTCATTGTGGCCAACATGCATGCTGCAAATTTAGAAGCAAGACAAACTGTCAGAATCCACCATCAGCTGCAAGTTCCTTCTGTCTTCATTAGGAATTTCTTTCCTCCTCTCTTCATTATTCTATGATTTCAAACCAAAACACCAAGAAAGAAATACTACATTTGATATGTAAACAACTGAGACTCAAATGCGTGCAGACTACAATCTTAACTATTTTATTTATACATTGCACTCTTTTTCTGCCTCTGTATCTTGATCATTTACTTTTATACTCTTAAAAATTCATATCTTGAGCATCTATGTTTAAATAGCATGTTATGGGCAGTATTACCAATAAATAAATAGTATTATGGATTGAAGATAGAATCTATAGAAGTTCCAGACAAGTGTGGTTATTATTTCCTCTATTTTGTAAGTCTGTTTCTTTTCTGAATGAGCTACTGCTAGAAACGGGGTGAGACAATACTGGGTTGTTTGCACTTTACCTTATCAGCAAAGTGTTGAATGATGAAAGAGGAGTTTGACATCCTCGGCTTTTCAAAGTGTGCGTTTTTATTGACAAAATTATTATACAGCTTTTGAAGCCAGTTTTCATCTGTTCCATGAGGTAACTGTAAAAGTGAGAAGGGCAATCTCTTTAACAAAACTCTGCTGGCCTGTTAAAAACAGAAAAACTGCCTACTGTCAATAAATCCTGTCTGAATAATTCATCTTCAGTGAGTTACGAGGCCTGACAACAACCAGTTTTTGTCTTTTTGGAATAGCCAGTAGCTCCCTGTAGCAAATCATTCTAAGAAAGACAGCCATATTAATGCTAATTAGAGTTCATTCTCTAATGAGTCATAAATCATTTTGTCCTCAGAGGGTGCTACTTGCAACTAGGGATAATCTGATCCCTGAGAATGCTAATGAGCAGAGTAGCAGATCAACTAATGAGTTAGGGAACATTCCCTAATTTCTCCCATATTACTCCATGGTTGGAAGTACAACTTGCCAGTATCACCAAAGCACCTTTTAGTGACCATTTTGAGTGCTCACCTTTCCCTGCCCTGCCCTCCACTGACAAAACTACTTCAATAGGTTTGAAAGCCTAAGGGAACTACGTATACATAGAAGAAAAAAACATAGATTCAGGAATTGCTACAGTCAGCAAAGAAGCACAGAGAAAAAAAATAGTAAGACTAAAGAAGAAAAAGCAAAGATGCAGGTTTGGTGAATTTGACGAGAACTTAAAAAAAAATAAATAAAAAGGAGACTGGTTTTTTGTACCAAAATCAGTGATTTATGAAATTTTAGAAATATTGGTGGAAAAGAGCTCCAAATTCATGCTTGGAGCAAGACTACCATCAACACCAGATCAAGCTTCTGTTTGAACTCAAATCTGGGAAGCATCCAAGAATGGGGATCCCATTGCACCTCTGCTTAACCTGTTCTAGTACTGTACTACCCTCACAGCGAAGAAATCGAATTGCTGGGTTAGCTTCTAGTTAAGAATCTAGTTTTAGGTTCTTCATTTTATAAGATAAAAAATAGACCTATGTGGCTTACAATTAAAATTATCAAACAGAGGGCAAACACCAACGTTCCTTTTATGAGGAAAATGCTCTACTTCCCATTTAAAAGTAACAACATATGGATTAACCCACAAGCTTTTTTATGAGCTCATAAATACAAGAAATTATAAATTACCAAGCACTCTTCATCCAGAAGTTCTAAAATTCCCATTTTAGCTTCAATAAGATCAATGACAGGCTGGTTGTCATAAAAGTCTATTAAAGTCCATGGGATATCTTCCTTCATATATTCTTCTTGTTCGAGTTTAAAGACATGCTAGATATGTGAAAATGATGAAAGTGCAAGATAGAAACAGAATATGTATATATTTTGTAGTATAGTATATGTCTGTCTTGTAAGAAAATAAACTCAGAATTTTTCATGTGTATGTATATCTATAAAAATAATTATCTATTACTGGATAGTCATTACCCAGAAATATCCATTACTGAGATACAAATAGCATTTGCTAATATTCATCATTGATAATTTCAAAACTGAAGCAAAATAAGATAAAGAACTATAACAAACAAAATAACATACCAAGTTAAATTGCTGCTGCAGTTTTTCATTAGCATAATTGATGCAAAATTGTTCAAAACTGTTCACATCAAATGTTTCAAAGCTGAAACACATATTGATAAGAAAAAAAATAAGGTGATGCAACAGTATTGGAGAAAAAAAAAATCCCTTGATATTTAAATACAAATGGTAGTATCCTTGTGGAGCTATCCTAATATTTCTAAGAAAATTAAATAGCCATAAGACTAATGAAGACGCCAAGGCATTTCAAAACTTCCTCAGAAGTTAATGTTACCAGACATAGCAGAGCTAAAAAAATCCAGGGTTAAATCTGAAAGTATTGTATTAAAAGTTACATTTAAACCTCATTCACAAAAAATACTAATATTTACAGTTGGCAAACATTTCCACTACTTTGGATTCTTAAGAACTTACATGACTATGACCTCTTGGTAAAACAAACTTCTCCAAATTCATTAGCAGCAGAAATTGAAAAGCATCTCTTATCAACTCCAAAGAAAAGGTACAACTTAAATTTGTTTCCAGAGACTTTCTTACCCATATATGTCCAAAACACCAATAAAAGTATATTGTTTGCCAGGGAACTGCAAAGCTTGGTTAATTCTTTCCACAATAAAGTCAAATAAATGCGAATAGATCTTCTTTGCCAGAGCATCCCTTGCATTAGCAGCCTGAGCTCTTGTCATTGGCTTTATCACAGTCTCTGAGGTAGTGATAATCTTCCGGTGGCACAACCATTGTACCATTTTGTCACAGTTTAAACCCAGAAGTTCACAGAATATATTGAGGTGTTTATCTTTCAGCTTTAAAGAGAGAAAAAAAATGTTATTAGATTACATTTAATACTTTAACTGCTGTCTAGACAGTGAAATCCTGGCACCACTGACATCAAACTATGACTTTTATTTTCAGATAGACAAGGGACTCTGTTCACTTCTTCATCTGCCAAAACATTAAAAAGAGTTAAAGCAAGTAATACTGGATAGAGATCCTGATATAGGATAGAAAAACTTAAAAGACTGGATGAGATGCTTTGGATTAAAATATTGATAGAAAAAGTTACTTCAGTCTATGTTTAGGTGCCCTTGCTTTTTAGACTTGCGTAGTCTGCCGGGACACATTCTGACTGGCTTTGGCAATGCTTTGTTTCCTGTATCCTGCAGATACTCCCAGACGGCTTTTCCAACAGCCATGGATCAGTTGAATATGGGGTTCTCTTAGCCACATTTTGCCTTTTTTCAGACTTTCTGAACTTGGGCACAATGTAAGATTTGTGTAAACACTTGCTGTGATTCTATACAGATGAAGAAATTTCTAAGGGTAGTATAACAGATTTAATGCTTCTCTGAGCTTCACATATGAGAAAAACTATTGCTAAAGGACTTTTGGCATAGAATATAAAAGAAAATGCTGGTATGTGAATGAGCTACTTCCTTACACTGATGGATGATCTGTCATCTCCAACAGCTGTTATTTCCACGTTGCCCAAGTGTAGGACTGCTGCCAGCATTTTAAAAATATCCATTTGAAAATCCTCCTTCAGACCTAAAAAACAATCATCAGTTATTTTAAACATTCAGAACCAGTACAATTAATTAAAATAGCATAATACTGGATTGCTTGCTCTGTTGTGTAGCCAAGAAGGGTATAGCATCTCTCCAGACTATGATGCAAAGCCTTGGTTCTGCTTACTTTCTGCCTGTCTGATCCGATGAGAGATTAGGCATAAACGCCTGTACCCCCAAGTGCCAGCTCAAGTCTGATTTGGTTTTCACATAAGCTACAGAGGGGCAAAGCAGCTTCCAATTCCAGTTCTGTCACAGCATGTTAGTTGAAGGGCCAAGAAGACTCCAGCCCCTAGTGATTTTGACCATTAACAACAAACACCAATTGCTAATAGGCATTTGCTCTTGCCCAGTACTTTTAAAACAGATCAATTACCACTAGTGAAAACCTATCAATTACTACTAAAGTTTTAGATATTTCAGAAACAATCTGCCTTTGCCCATTTCAGAAAAAAAAAAAAATCATCAAAATCTACTGAAAAGGTATTCCCAAGAATTTACCTAGTAAAGCAAATGTCTTCTGAGTCTCCACCATATTTGCTCTGTCATCAATTCCTTCTATTTCTGTGCTGCCACCCATTCTTGTGTAGTTAAATTCTTCTGCGCTTCCTATAAATAAGAAGCAAAACTTGTAATGCTGGAAAATTCAGGACTGGGGATAGCCACTGGTTAAAGACTCCTGTAGCACCAGAAAACTAAAGACGCTGTCAGATGACAGCTCTTCAGCAAAGAGCTGGAGGTCCTCTTTTTCTGAGAGAAGTCCACACACCTAACTCCGTCAAACTGATACAAATTAGTATTCATAATTCCTAGAAATCTTAATACTTGGTCTAACAAATGAACAGGAATAAAGAATGGTAAACATATACCTAAGGTCTGCTTCTCCCAGGTGGCATTAAAGCTTTTCTGTAGATAAATGAATTAAGCCAGTAAACTGTCATTATGGCATCTGTCACTACAGAAAGTATTAGAATAAGATTTTCAAAGATACTTAGGTACTTGATCAGGCACTATTCAAGTTAGTAGGGATTTGCTACCAAATTCAACACAAGCAGGATTAATAGCTAAGTGATTTAAAAATGCAAGTCCCATTGTAAGTCTGTGAGATTTATGCTATAAAGCACTTAACATCTTAGCATTTGAAAATCCAATCTTCAAAATACTGCACTGCAAAAATGAAGAGTAGGTTATTTTCTTGAAACCTACCCAATTTCAGATGCTTAAATTCAGGTTGCATAGCAGATGCACACAATTGATAAAATATATGGTAGTTTCTCTCATTCTCTGACTGTAAATTAAAGCAAAGAATACCATTATGAAAAGAAAGAAAAAAAAATAAAACCAAACACAAAAAAAAACCCAAAACAACAAACAAACAGAAAAACATTCAACACTACTTTAAAGAGGTAATGATACTTGAAGGCTAAATTCTGCAGCAACATAGTTGGGCAAAAAAAATGCCCAATATTAAAATTGCACATCTCAGACTTCAAAAAGAACACTGAAAGTGATAAATTCAAGTATACATTATTTCCATTACTGATATACTGAGTTCTTTCACCAAGGCTATTACTCTAATAATTTCTTCAGCCTGAACAACCACCCGCTAATAAGAACTGACAAATACTGTAATGAACAACTGTGAAGGAGTGTCAGCTGAAACACCACGTAACTCAGACAACTCTCTATTTCCAATCCATCCTTCAGGCAGCAGATATATAGAAGTATCTTTCATAGTACTTAAAAAGTTACTACTAAAAAGGAAAACTTTGTAAAAACAGTTTTATAAAATGAAAGGCTTTCTTTAATATATTATCACAATTATGCTTCTGACACTGCCCTGTACATGCTGTTCCTTTCCAGATACAATTGGCACAAGTCAGTGTTGTGACTGAAAGTCTCAGACGTCCCAAATACTGTCTGCACTTATCTCAGGGAATTGTCTCTGAGATACATTTTCCACGTAACATAAAGAAGAACATGGAATAAATTGGGTTCTTATTATAAATAAGATTAGCTCCTATTAAAAAAATAAATCAAATGCTGATTAGACATAGTATTCAGAACTTCACATAACATTTTCTGTATGAAACTAGGAGAAGTACAGGACATTAATAGCTGTGCTGACATTGACTGTTTTTAATTTTATTTTACTCACCTGGAAGACAACTCTGGATTTCTCAAGCAGGTACGTTCTCATATTAGCTCCAATGATCTGGTAACTCTGATCAAAACTGATTTCAGTGTATTTTCCAAATCTACTGCTATTATCATTCCGCGTGGTTTTCGCATTGCCAACAGCCTAGAAAGACTATAAATTTTTAGAATTTGTTTTACTTGCATCTTTCCTAAGAATAACTGTCAAAATATGACTCAACTACAAGTTCCTAAAAACAAAGGGGTTAAGGATCAATCTCAGCACTGGGCTGTGAGATTTAAATTTTGAGACCCAAATTTGAAGATAAGATTCAAGTCAAACAGTGTAACACAACATAAAATGAGAATTAGGGAAAGTATGTTTTCCCACCATAAGGAACCTTAACAGTCTCTATTCCAACTAATAAAAACAAATTAACAACTTGTTTGACATTGTTTTCTCATTATCTAATTAGCAGGTTGTGGTCAGATAAAATTCTAGAGGCAAACTAGTGCCTCCAAAGGGCCACTGGTAAATTAGGCAGAATGTGGGTGTTCCTGCAGCTGACCACCTCTTTCCATCAGTAACATTCAGAGGCTAAGCTTCTAAGTTAGGTATCTAGCTCAGGCAGCTACAACATCCCTGAAGATTGTGAACAAAGCTCAGAATTCTCTCCCTGTTGAGTATGGACTTGACAGATACTCTCTGAAACTCACCTCAGTTATTGGGTTGGATGCCAGTACTTTATCCTCCACGTGTGCATTGCTGCTTGACTTACTCACAGTGGCAAAGTATCTCATAGCGTATCTTGCAGACACAGTCTTTCCAGCTCCTGATTCTCCACTGACTATAATAGACTGATTTTTGTTATTTCTAAAATCAAATAATCAGACAGTTTAAATTAGACACGTCTGAAATGCATGTATAAATGTAAGAATTACATGTATGAAACAAACATATGAAAAGACAGCTGTGGTTAGCTCTCATATCAGTTCCAACTTTGATCTGTTCTTCTCTTACTCCTCTTTGGTTGTAACCTCTAGGCTGATGTCATTGCTATTCACTCAGCTGAGACAGTGTTTTGCCCCTCATCAAGAATGAAAATAGTTATGAGTTCCAGAAATTCCTCAGCTGGTTAAGGGATTACTCTTCCTCTAGTTAAGTTAACCATTCAAAGGTATTCTTAATAGCCAATGGCACATACACAGTTAAATTAAACCACAATTAACACTGATTGCCACTAGACTTCAAGTGTTATTTATGGACATTAAGCAACATACTGAACCTTGCCATTTGCTTGTATGCTTCTTCTGCCACAGCAAATATATGTGGATCCATGTCCCCCATGTTTTGCCCACTATACGCATGGATAATAGCATCTCCATATATTGGCAACTGTTTATAGGGGTTTATTGCAACCAAAATTATTCCTACAACCAAGTGTAGAAAGCAAAAAGAAAACACAGGTTAGTTCAATGAAATGCTGATTTTTGGCAATAAAAGTTACACTGACACAAAGTTGCAATATTTTCTAAACTAGGCAGGCAATCCTGATCAACAAACAAGTCTATACTCATACAAAAACAAGTTAGCTTGAATGAGTTAAAATACACACATTTTTTTTTTATTTTAAGAATTTTTTTTAAACCCTGAATTTTACTTTGCTTACCGCTATAGGTGTAGATAAGCTTAGACTCCACAAAGCGAACTTTAAGATTGTGAAGAACAGCTGGTTCATGGAGATAACTAAGTGCAGTGAGATCATTTTCACCAACAAGTATGTCAGGATTTCGTAGGGGTGGCAAAGCAGCTGGATCAACGGGGTAATTCAGTTCCTGCCGACAAAAATGACTTGAAATACCATAAAATGCATTATATTTGCATAAACACAAATTGATCTACCTTCACACAAAGTTCCAGGGTTAATGGAGCCCTGGCTGATCCTGTATTTCACCAATTCCATACATCCCCCTGAACTTAGGGGACTTGGTGATCATGAAAGCAACATGGAGCTCTTTGTTGTTTATCAAAAAGAAAGCTACATTCTCTTTATTTGCAATAAAGTATCGAAATCTGTAAAAATGGGAAATGTGTTCAGCTCTCTGAGCACGTGTATATTTCAAGTACAAATGAAAACATCAGACCAGCTGCAACTGCATGAAAGTAAACACCTGGTCAGGACTTGTCATCTCTGAAACTCTCCTTACTTGCAACATTTCAATTTTCTTTACACAAAGTTTACACAAAGTAGAACTGCAGTCTTCGTTATTTTTAGGTAACAGCTGTTTATTGTACAGATTTCAATATGATAAAATTCTGGTCACTGCAGAGTTAGCATAAAAGAAAATAGGAACAAGCCACTTAGATCCCATATGGCAAGTCTTTTGTTTCTACACAAACACATCTCAGCAAACCCCACAATAATTAAGGCTTTTCTCCTTACAGTTCCATCTTCTAATTGCACATGGAGAAAACGGTCTCCAGCTTTGTAGTTTTTTGTGATTTCTGCAGACTGCCAAACTTCTTCATTATCAGGGATCCAAACCCTATTGTACTACAACAGAAAAACAAGATAATAGTTAGCTTAGCTATAATCACAACACCAAGCCAGCATAAAAGAAGAGTTTTCCAAACATCAAGTGCAACCCAGAGCTAAAATGGATGTCAGGACTTTTGAGGATTATAATTAGCTCTGTACAGTGGGCTGTATTTTTGTGTTTTAGTTATTCTTCAGGGAAGAAAAAAAAATGAGAGCAGACTTATTAATCTCAGACACACTTGGTGTACTCCTGCTCAGTGGAAAGCCTGCAGACCAACAGAGTGCAGGAAGGAGAACAAGGGCCAGACTGTTGCTAGGCTCTTCAAACCATCTAACACTGAACAAAGAGGATAAAATATGCTCGTGGCAGAGCCCTGATTTCTAGGAGATTTCAGATGACCAGGTAGCAGAGAAGGCATCTCATTTACCAGAATTTATACAATCACTTCCCTGAATTCAAGTGTAGGATACTGAACTAAGAAAGCATTTGGCCATAGGCACAGATGTATGCACAAGGAAGACTCTGAACAGTCACCTTTCTTTTAACAGGACTAAATTGCAACCTCCAAACATCTTCCCCTGTTCTAGGGCAAACTTCAAAGACTGGCAGGTTTGTTTCTTTATAACCCATCAGCTGGTTTAGCTGAGCTCAGTCCCAGTAAGGTACTTTAGCTCTGTCCCAGGAAGAAAACATTCTTCCTAAGAGCACTTACTTCCAATGGAAGCAAATGCATTATAAATGTCTTTTAGGATCTGAAGAATCAAAACAACAGAATTACCTCTAGCCTGCTGAGGCATAACTGTTCGAATGCAAATTATGCTGTTTGAAACATCTAGTTCTTCAATGTTGAAGTTAAAATGCCAAAGCATTAGCAACATCTTTGAATGCCCTGCCCCAGCAGCTATGGGAAACAGCATTCCCTAGAAGGATGTAACACCGCTGCCAACCTCAGTAAGCCAGGAATTTCTTCACTGATGTGGAGCGTGTCCTTCTCAACTTGCCAGGGCTTTGAAAAGCAATGTGATCCCCAAAAGCCTCCCTAATGCATCAACTATGCATTCCTAGACACTGGTTTTAGTAACATTTACATCACTTCTGTTCAGGGTTTTGCAGCTTGAGATAATTTCTGACATGTCACCATCTTCCTTAAACCTTGGTGCAAAACATTTGTTATACCGTACAGTGTGTATCTCAGATGGCAGTGAGGGTAACACTGAGGACTACAATTGGATGTAAGGAGGGGACAGGAGGAAGGACAGCAATGTCAGAAAAAAAGCCTGAAAATCACCAGTACATGCTAGTACTGAGTTTCTTCTGGGCCATCTCTCCTCTGATTTGTGATAAAGTAACACTACAAAGCACAGAACCATTCAGTCCTTACTTGCACAAGCAACCATGCCATACAAACTTCTTCCAGCACCTTTCTCTCTCGATAGCCAGAGCCCTTCCTTTAATTCCCCTACCCCAGGTATATTTACAGTCAGTTCAAACCAACTGTGTTTTAACTAAAGCTGTGAGAACCACTGCAGCTGCTTAGTTGAAAAATGAACATTAGCCAAGGATTTTATGAAGTGTTAGCATACCCACAGATACCTTGGAGACTCACATACTTCTCACTTGATGTTGCAACTGTTGTTTTTGGCACAAATTACTTTTTTTCTCTCCAATTTGGAGAAACTGCACTGCACCTCAACAGTAGCCTTCTCCACTCCAAGCCCTGAGGAGCACTACCAAACGACTTAGGGTAGGAGGGACTTTCACAGGAACGCCCCACAAGTTAGTTTGGGTTACTCAGTGACCTCTCCTGCTGAGTTTTCAGTATCTCTAAGAATGGAGAATGACCCTTCTGGTCAACCATATGCCAGCCTGGCATGCACATCAGGTGATGAACACTAATTGAAACCTCAGATGCTTTCATGATACCTCTTTGCTGATGCCTTCAGCATGATGGCATTTTTTCATGCAATATCCAAACTCACAGACCTTTCTAAACAACCCCAAACCACTATGAGGACAATGTTTCCACCTATCCGACCAAAGGGAGGAAAACCCAGCTTCACAAATATCTATTTAATGGGCAAATGAAAGACATGGCTAAATTAAATCAGTTATAACTGATTTTTTCATGTGTATCTAAGTATAAATTAATTTATGTGTCATTCCTACACACGTTGATTTCTTGGCTTATAAAAAATATTTATCCAGTTACAGCTGCTAAACGGAATTGTTTATTTGCTGTTCTATGTCAATCAAGAGTATCCCCACCAAACACCCTGAGGGACACCGAGCATGGAAGTGAACTGCAGCAGGCCAGGGGCAGGAAGGGGGAAAAGGCCCCTGAACCAGGTTCCAGAAGCCTCCATTGGCAAATGTCCCCCGCCTACCAAAGCTCCCCGTCTCCAAACCCTGCCTTACAAGTAAACAGAAGGGAATTTGCTCATTTTGATATCAAGTTACACCCACACTCCTCCCTCCCCCTCACCTGCTGTGACATTATTCCCCATTAAAAAATGAATTTGCCCTTCCAGCTGCCCCGTGTGGCACCACCAGAGCAGCGGAACGAACCCCAGCGTGGTGCGGGGCCTGGCGACAGCCGCACACGGGCCTGTGGCCGGCCAGCACGGGGAGCCTGGTGCTGTCCCCCAGAGCCGAGCAACCGCCACAGCACAGCGCTGGTGCCCCCGGGGAAGGGGGGAGCTGTGCAAGGCGCCCAGCAGCAGCAGTGAGGGGACAGAAGGCGCCCAGCAGCAGCAGTGAGGGGACAGAACCCCTGTTCTCGCCCCGAGCCCTGCCAGAGCCGCTCGGGATCCGCAGCACAGCGAGCGCCCCGCGGTGAAGTGGCCGGGAAAGCGCTGCTGAGCTTTAGTGTCGCCTACTCGCTGGCTAGCACAGCGCAGACCTACACCTAAGGAAGGCACAAAGTCTCAAACAAGAAGCGTTTGCCTCAGAAAGCGGCGTTTCCGTGCGGGGCCGGGGTCCCGCAGCCGCCCCGCGCCAGGCCTGACCCAGGC